>JBBMFX010000101.1:36892954-36902978 GCA_037832545.1 Rhabdalestes septentrionalis | reverse complement strand
CTTTAAGGCAAAAACTGTAAAAAGAGATAAATACAGTTAATATATATAATAATGTGATCAATTCAGAAAGCAGATATAACAATGGTAAATATATATACATTCAACAAATTCTCAATAATATACAGTTCCTTCATCTCCATTTATCATTCTAGAACCAATTTTTTTTTTACAGCTTCTAATTCATTGATAGTTATGAAATGGCATAATAATAGCACACTTTTCTTCAAAACACTGACTGCAAACTTTAAATAGGAGCCTATACAACATAACTGTCTAATTTCCAGCAGAATAACTCCCTGCTCCGTGACCTCTCGCTACCCAATTTATTTTCTGTTCTCTCCCCCTCCCAGTATCAATTCACGAATGAACAGGTCATTACATAGGACAAGCCATTAGAGCTGCGAGCTTTCTTGGTTTTCTGCACTAAAATGGGGCATTACTTCACCACCAGTCTCTTAATTAGACTATTTGTGGGCTGACAATGAACATAAAACACATCCTGCCATTTTTTCGCACCAGGATTCGGTCTGGATTAACAACCTCAGCAGACCCTGGAAGACCCAGAGTTTCCTGAACATCACCACTGTTGTGTTTCTACCCTTCTGGCCAATTTCTGCTTTGGAAATGCCAACGGTTTGAGACAAAAACAGCTGAAGGGAGAAAGCCAAAGCTTCTGTGACCTTATCCTACCATGTAAACGTCAAATTCCATCAGTCTGATTCAGACTATACACAGCTGCAGCTCCAATCAGGACTTGCCTCCATTTACTCAGTTTTCTTTTCCAGCATATGGAAAGTGTTAATATTCACAATTTTGGGGCATGTGGTAGAAAAAAACAATTATGCAAATTGTCCGTTCAGCTGCACAAATTCCAGCTTCATTCATTTAGACTCATTTAAATGCAATCATTCAATGAGACCGAGAAGCTTTAGCCTATACTTGGGCTTAAATGAGAAACTCCATGCATCTGTATCTCCGTGGGCAGCATCAAAGTGTTGCTTGTTGCTGTGCATGCAATTACATCACTCTCAGTCCCGTGGAGCTCCGCAGTGTTTAGCAGCAGCACAAGCCTTGTCTTGTCTTGCCTCTAATTGGCTTGGTGTTGTTTCCAAGTGTCAGCCGTGAGCGGGATGCAGTTTGAGCCATGTACAAATGAGCTGAAAGTAAAAACCACACATCCGTTTCCCCACTTTAATAAGGGTCCAGGGCCAAGAACACATGCAGTAGTAAATACGAGATGCTAGTCCTTTAGCAACGCTCCCAATCCATCGAAGTGATTTCACACATCAACAGCCCAGTGTAATTCAATTTAAGGTCTTTTAAAGGAAACCCATTTAACAGACTGAAATTAAATGTAATCAAGTTGGTCGCCCAGACAGGGCATCTAACTGTAATGAAATTCCCTGTCCAATGAAAAGGGTAGAGCAGAAACTATTCCATTACTTGAGCAGACACCGAGGGCGCTCGCACAGAGAGCCGTTATCTGCCGACAGGCTAGGCAGCCACGGTCTGCCGCGTTATCGGCTACCGCTTGGTCTTTGGGCCAGGAGCTGTAATCTGAGAATGGAGTAAAAGCGAGAGAGAGAGAGAGAGAGAGAGAGAGAGAGAGAGAGACAGATAGCTGGCATGCTACGATGGGCTGATAGCGTGCTGGGGTCCGCAGCGCCGCACATTCTAAACCAGAGTCTTTTTTTCTGCTCTAAACGAGGAACTCAGGATGTAAACAAGTCCTGGAAAGAGCAGGACGGCCGAGGTCTCGTGTGTGTGGATGTGGGGATGTGTGTATGTGTGTATGTGCGCTAGCCCCAGACGCAGGAGCGAGCTTCCTTCCCCCAAGGCAGCTTGATCTATTGGCCTGTGCAGAGATGACAGAAAATCATTTGAAAACCGAGGAGCCTTGAAAGGTCACAAGTTGAGTCTCTTTTTCCTCAGATCTACAGAGGGTGCTGTTTCTAAATCACGATGAAGGAGCTGCTTTCATGCCCTCCCGTCTGAGGCGCGACAGGCCCATAATGAGTAGGTGTGACAGTACCAAATTTTTTACAGTCCAGTATGGATTGTGGTTTTCGATACAGAAGCAGGAAATGTCATTGGCTAAGCATTTTATGAAAGCTAGGTCACCAAAATAAGAGTATTGTCCGGTAAAAACATAATAAATTATTTTCTAAGAAGACAAATCAACTGAAAATGTTTTCAATGGGCAATATTTTTCAAAAATGTCACTGAATAGAAACACTCTGTACACACACGCATAAGCACAGACATATTTGTGTATGTGTGTAAATATATATAAGTGGTTTCTATTTTGTTTTCTATTACTATATATATTGAACTGTGCATGATATTGAGAGATACAGTCTTTATCAAATTTATATCCTAGCATTGATCATCATATATGTGTAACCCTTCACCCAGAGCAGAGCCTAAAACAAAGACATAAACAGTACGTTTATGGTCACACCAGATTTAAAACTAATACAATAACACTGTACTTCCTTAATAAATCAGCTTAATAATTTGTCTTTCAGTTTTAATGATAAACGGGAAATTTGCAGGCCATTACAAAGTCAAGTTCAGTAGTCAGAACAATCTCCGTAAGGGAGAACTATTCACGTTCAGTTTGCTTTGAGAGAGAGTCACACATGCTTGTGTATTCATAGTTTAGAATGTCATGGATATTAAGTCATTGATTACTTGATTGATCAACAAATTAATAGCTAGATTACTCAAATACTAAGAACCAATTGTGACGACCTTGAAACTGAACAAAGCTGCAGAGAGGAGACGGCACGTACACGACAGAGGAATTAACGTGACCTTCAGTCAACAATATTGGAGGTCTAATGAAAAACGATGCAGAGGAGGATTATATGTCAAGTCTGAACCATTTCATCTGTGCCATGTCCAGTTAATCTCGCTCCATGGCCCTTAAGCAAAACAGCAGCAAAACACTTACAAACATTTCTGAATCCCTTCCCATTTTTTCTGAGACCTCAATTGGGATCACTTGCACACATTTACTTCCAGTTCAACAAGCTTCCAAACAGCCGCTCATCAATGAAGATGGTCAAAACGCAGTACACACTTATCGCACACACTCCATCTAATGATGCGCAGTCTCAGATAAGGTCATCTTGTTCTTTGCATGATTGCAGGGCAGGAGAGAGACAGGCCAGATGCAGGCTGTTATTTAGGCTCCCAGAGCAGATCTCTGAACCCTTAACCGCTCAGCTCTGCATACAAAACACATCATTAAAGCAGACTTACTGCTGTAACAGATAGCACATGGCCTGTAAAGCTCACAGAAGTGCATTCAGAGTCAGACGAGCTAAACACCTTCCATTCTCTCTGTATACTCATTGAGGTTTCCTCTTTAAGACTGTGTTGGTGCACAAAATGTTTAGACAAATCCAGAGTGTAATAAATTACGGCACTATTACAAACCTCTCAAAGTGTTTTTCTTAACCTTCAGCAACCGTGTGCTCATCTAAACGACCCTTACAAAACAAGGAAAGGCTATAAAAATATATGAACACTTTCTGCTTGTGTGTTTTTCCATTTGCAATCTCATTATGAAATGGAAGTTAAACAGAACTGCTGAAGTCAAGATAAGATCTGGAAATATCTCTGAAAACTGTTGTTAGACTGGTCAGCATGTTCATGGCCTCCCACGTTCACAGTCCTGATTAGATCTTAAACGTCTTAGACCTTAAATATTGTGAATGCAATGCGGCCTTTGAATATTCCTAAGCTAAAAGTGTTCTGCAAAACACTGGAAGGCTCCTAACTTAGAGAGTGCCATTTTTTTTGTATCATTTTTTTCAATATGTTAAATACGATGGCAAATAAGTAAATAAGTCATTTAAGTTTGTTTTCCCAGCAGAAGAGGTGAGAACTTCTTTCAAAAAATGTCTATATATTTAAATAGTGAGGAATTAAATATGCTTACATGGTCAACATGATCAACATCGGTAAATTTGAATATAAAAAAAAAAGAAATTAGATTACAGTAGATCTCAAGGGCAGATGGAGGTACCCTTGAGCAAGGTACCGCCTCCCCAGGTGCCTAATTGGCGCTGCTTTACTTAAGTGAATGGGTTAAATGCAGAGAAATCATTTCACTATGTGTTGTATATGTGTTATTTGCATATACATTGGTATTTGTATTTGGTATTTTTAACTCTTAACCAACCATCTCTTCATACAAAACACATAATTTAACCCCAGTTGCTAGTAACATATGGTGTTTAAAACCAAGAGAAGTGCATTAAAAGTTTTATTATAATTGATGTTCCTTTCTTAACTCCTTTCTTAATGTGCCTCAACTGGCTCATCATGCTAAGCAATAACAGGGTTCCTTAATGGTTCCCGGCTTGAATGGACAGTTTTGGGGAAATTAAATCGTATAGAACCTTGATATAATCTGAAGGTTCTTCAAAAATAGTAGAAACTGATTTCTGTTCAGCACCATTGTTGCTAAGAGGGAAATGGAAAGCATGCTTCGAAAACACACATGGCCATGTAAGCAACAGTATGGAGGGAAAATAGCATGTAAAACTGGCTGCCCAGCCTCAGAGAAGCCTGTCAAGCATTCACTCCCTCAAGCCATAGATTAAACATGAATCAATCCCTTTGCGCTGGTATCTGATCGTATCTCGACACCAATCCTTTAACCTCAGGGTCAGCTTAAGAGTGTTTTCCAAACTGGATTGATAAATACTCAGCGGGCAGTGATTAGGACCATGGAGTGAACCTGTCTGTGTTTTTATGGATGGATGCTGGGGGAAAGGCCCTGCCCAGGCCGAACCACGGCTACCCATAGCCCCATTCATCTGCTTGAGTTATGGATCAACCCTCCGTCACCTCTTAATCTAACCTCAATGTGTAAACCATGAGCAGATGCTGTTTGGACTCTTGGTTTCAGGACAAAGCTGTGGGGAATCTGATTAAGGAGGTTTTTGCGTGAAACTAGGGCTCCAATACAAACCAGTGAGTCATCGCCCTCTATGAATCATTTGGTCTGAATCATCCGTCACTGTGCCAGACTGTTGGGGCCGAATCTCTTCATGTACCTGATCATATAATCATCCCGAGTGTTAGATCCACTCTAGCACTAGCTATTAAAAACATGCTGTACTGGTTTAAGTACTTGAGTGTTTAATTGCTGTAAAAATTATTGTTTTAAAGCTAATTTGACTCATTTGGGCAGGTCAGTTTCAAACAATTCCAGAGCTTAATGAATAAAGTTTAGTCAAAGAGTGGTGCTTAACTTTCAGCGACCATGGGCTCATCCAAATGACTTACAGAGCAATTACTGCTTGTGATTTTACCATTCAAAGTCTCAATACAAAATTAAAGTTCAGGAGAATCGCTGAGGAGGAGATAAGATCTGGTAGACCAATAAAGGTCTGGTAGTCTCTGAAAAGTGTGGGTAGACAAATCAGCACATTTAAGCCCTCCACAAGTCAAATGAGATCTTAAACATGTCGCAAATGCAAGGCGATCATTGAATATTCATAAAATAAAAGCACTCTGCAAAATGATTTGAAGGCTACTTACTACAAGCATGCCAAATTTTATGTATCATGTCTTTCAATATGTTAAATACAATGGCAAATAAATAGTAACTATGCATTCAAACGTGCAGGAATATCAATTTGTTCCATGTTGAGGAGATGTGAACATCTTTTGATAAAAATCAATAAAAAAAATGCATATACTGAAATTGTGAAGAGTGGAATACACTTGGCAGAGCAGCAATACCATCCGTGCTCAACAACATCAAACACATTCAGTGTAGAAATTTAATAAAAATGGAAAACCACAAAAATAACCTTAATCTTGGCAAAAGCAACCACCAGAGTCACCTAATATCTGCATATTCACTTGTTCTCTCCTCTACCACCACAGCATCGAGGCTAATTGAGCCTGCGCAAATGAAACCCGCTTAAAAAATACTCTTCATCTTGTGGGAATGAATCTTGGCAGAGGCGCCAGTGGGTGCCTGCGTTTCATCTACGCCGGTGGCAGTGTGGTGGGAGATACGAGTGCTGAAATTACAGTCCCCCAACCCCCACAACCCACCCCCCCACACCATCCCCTTAAACTAAAAAGACAATACACAATTACTACTGCGCACGGGTGGGCTCATATATGCTCTCCCAGTGGCGTTCTGAATGCGACACCTCATACTGTTTTACACGACAGCGAGTGGTTCCGACTGCGGCTAGACAAGAAGGAACAAACCCCACAATGCCCACCCCACCATGCTTCTCTCTTCAGGAAATGACAAGCGCTATAGTGCATGTCTTCCTGTAACAGATGGGGGAAAAAGACGTTGAAAAGCTTCTGGATCCTTTCGACATCAGGCTTCCAGTCCTGAAAGCCGAATGCCTGCTTGCCTGCCTGCCTGCTAGCGTGAAGCCGATTACAAAACAGCTAAAAAGGGCAGAAAAGGGCCAGTGATGGGCTCTGGCCTTCCTGTAAGCAGCAGAACAGCTTTTATTTCCCATGGTCAGGATGAGGGAAGCTCCCTCTGGCTAACAAAGCGGCTAACGGACCCCCTGTGAAGGATCAGCTGCTGAGCGCGATGGCATGGGAGGGGAGCTGTGCAAACACAGCCAGCAGCTCTCCCTCCTCCTCCTCCTCGCTCGGGCCTGGAAACAGAGCGTCCGCGATGTCTGCTGTGTCTGCCCTGGGTCCTTCTCATCCTGTGATCATAACAAACAGACAGCTGAGTCACAAAGAGCCAAATCCCCACCACCCCCTTACCACCAGCACCACCACCACCACCACCGCCACAGTCTGACTGAACTATCAGACCTCTCCCACGCGTGGTATACTGCTGAAAATGTATCATGTGCACTTAGACTGGCTTAATATGAGGAAACTTCAGATGCAGAAATGTAAAGAGTATTAGAAAAAACTGATTTTAACAAATAAAAATTCTGTAAAACAGTTTAAAAACATCCTCTGTGCTTGTTCAGAACACCGCCACTCGGCCGACTATCCGGACCCCCTTCCTCTGCCGGCTGTCCCCACCCACTTGTGGGCCAAGACTATCCGGAAAGTTCTTCCAGGTTCAAAGACTGTACTTTATTTCTGTTTGTATTTAAGATTTAAAATGAAAGAAATTCTGGCAATTTTTTGTTTTTTGGGGCCTTGATATGACACAAAATTAATTATTGCTTTCCTTAAATGAATTAAACTTCTACATGACATAGGAACAGCAAACTAAGTTATAATGATGTCCGACACCTCGAGCATCAACACAAACCGAGGTAACATTGGTATAAGGAGAAGTTTTGTCCTTTGACAACAATTTAACTTTAGTTGTGTTTCTACTCACATTCTAATGCGTAACCATATTTTTCATGCAACATTAAGTAATCCAATTCTAGTTTTTCCACTTGTTCTTCATATTAGATGCTAGAAGCTAGCTGAGTGATCCCATGGTACATTATGCTCATTTCAGTTGGCTTAATGAAACGTGTTTGAGTTCTGCTATTGCCTGTAGAACTTAGCACAAGTGGCCAGTTCTTTTTCCCAGTCTCAAAGGAGCTAACATCTGGAACACGGGAAGTGAGATTTTTTAGAATTTCTGTTCCTTCCTGCCTGTGCTTGTGTTGTAATCTAGGTTCTTCACATGTTAGCCATGTGTCTTTGTGCCTCACAGGCATCAAGGACATGAGATACCAGTTGCAGATGGAGCCTCTCCGCTTGCTCAGTCATACAAGCAAGATCATTCAGCGAAAGACAAAATCTTAAACCTGGGCGTACACCATGCAGTTTGACTGATCTTCACTGTCTCTGATGATAAGAAATGGTGAAAACCTTAGATCTTGGTCACATTTCCAGTCTTGCATGCTTCTGGTCTGAGTGGGTAACACTTCAAGGATGGTGGTCATTCCATCAGAAAGTCAAGATTTTAACTCAGAAGTGTTGTAGATTGTTGTCACAGTATCTAGCATTGGACAAGCTTCAGACGCAGTTATAATATTCCTGTCATGTGAAAAAGTGTTGGATGCTCGCTAGGGCTGTGCGATTTGGCCTAAAATCAAAATCTCGATTAATTGAACATTTTCACTCGAATACGATTAATGAACGATTAATTTATTTACTTTTTTTTTTGCCTTCATAGTTCACTGACAAGTTTTGTACAGTAAATATACTGACATGAGAGATTTTCGAATGAAGGGTGCATTACTTGATTTTAAAATAATTGAAGGAAACACACTATCAACTATCTATGATTATTTATTGAACATCAGTGTAGTACAACTGAAATTAAAGCACACATTACCTAAAACGAATGGTCACTTTGTTCTTATAAAAAAGTAAAAATAAATAACTTGCACTTTTGAAAACAAGATCAATTATCTTCAATGTTTTTTTTATTAAAAATAGTGACACCACATGCGTCGTGTTTTTAAAGGGAAAGTAATTGAAACAATCGATTTGGAAATTTTTGATTGATTATAGGTTCTGATTGTCGATTTCGATTACTTTTCAATGAATTGCCCAGCCCTAATGCTCGCTTAAGGTGCTGGATGTGGCACAATTGTCCACAGGTACCTGGGATATATGAAATAAACTACCGATTTTATCCATACAATTTATGAAATCAAAGATCAATTAATTGTGGCTTAATTTTCTCCTCAATATTGGCATGGTTCCAATGGCAAGAGTTCCGTTAATATCCAGTGTAGTATTTGTGTATTCAGAATTTTTTGTGGTATTCGAGTATGTTTGGTGGTCAGGCCGGCTTTGTAGTGTATGAGGAGAGAGATTGGACTGCTGAGTCGCCGTCCAAGAGATAATCTGAAAAGTCACGGCTATGGCAAGATTGGATGTGTATATCAGATATCAAGCATTAAATCGGCCATGTATTTAAAAAATTGTCGGGTATAAAACAGGCTCGGGCCGATAATAACAGTTAATGTGTCGGCCAGGGCTGGGCTCGGACACAAGGTAGTCGGGCACGGGTCGGGTCAGGTTTCATTTTTTGGGCGGATCTAAACTCAAATCTACAATAAACATTACAGATATCTCAAGCGTCAGTCTTCCCGGTACAAATGACGCCACTTTCCCCCATTCATGTGTTAAATGTTAAAACAGCTTGCCATTCATGGCTACCGCGGATAAACACAAATGAGCAAAACACACAGTAGACTCATAAACAGACTTCAACACACCAAAGCACATGTTAGTTATGAAAAAAAGATATGTGCCACTGTTTGTTGTGGTTTCATTAAGAATAATCACCCCTGCAGTGCGGCTACACACTAAGCCGTCCTGAAGCATACATGGCTTGGTAAGAGATGGTGAGTTAATTCCAGAATTTTTTTTCTGATCTCAGAGGACACTGCCTCTTATTTCTGACTGCAAAGTCACACTGGGACAAAGAGACAAGAACAATATGAAATATATACTCTAAATAAAATCTAATAAAAACTGTAGAGGATTCTCTACACTGAAAAAAATCTGCAGTAACATCAACTTTCAAACACAAGTCAACATTATGCATAAAGATTTCCGAGTAAACTGAACTTTCAGATAGAAACTCAGATCGATGAGTTTTCATAAAGCTAAACCATAAGTTGACCAAACATATTAAACACAGCAACTATAACAAATGTTAAACTTCCCTGTACTTTATAATCTAACGTGGTGTACAGTATTATACAAAATTCCCCTCAATTTGTAATTGCTGAAGAATCATATTTTGATAAAACACCAAGTTAGATTATGAAGTACAGGGAAGTTTAACATTTGTTGTAGTTGCTGTGTTTAATATATTCTGCCAACTTAATGTAAACTTAACAATCTGAGTTTCTATCCAAAAGTTCAGTTTACTTGGAAATCTGTATGCATAATGTTGACTTGTATTTGTAAGTTGATGTAACTGCAGATTTTTTACAGTGTATATGGGAAATACACATTGCTATATACTAGTGTTAATTTTGTCACCTATTTTTAATTTCGTCTTAGTCTTAGTCTTGTGACGAAATGTGCTTTTTAGTCT
>JBBMFX010000101.1:36873402-36883634 GCA_037832545.1 Rhabdalestes septentrionalis | reverse complement strand
CATGAGAGCAGAAATGAGTGTACTGACCCACCCTGAGCTCAGTCCAGACGTCAGAGAGGAGTGTGTTCAAAGATGAGTGTGTAATGTTTCAGTTCAGCAGCCACCACCCTGCACTACAGCAACAAGGGTCACTACAGTGGGCTGAACTGGCTCACTGGGCCAATACACACACACACACACACACACACACACACGCACAAACACACATGCACACAGTTTCCAAAACTTACTACACCCTCAAAGTGTGATTTATTTTGGAACATCTCACCATTTCAGCATCACTCAAAAACATCCACACAGCTGCACAGCCCTAACAACACACACACGCACATCCACACCTATACTCACTCACACACACACACACACACACACACACACATACACACACACACTCCAATTCTTCAGATCTATCATACCCACAAAGGGTCACTTTCTTGACAAGCCTTGTCAATTTAGTCCTCATTGAAAAATGCAAAACTCATCTATTCACACACACACACACACTCCCAGATCGCAGTCTCTGCAGTCCAGTGAGATCATCCTGCTATCCCATTTCAAAGGTGCAGTAGCCTGCAGCGTTCTCTCCTCTTGAAGGTTAACACACCACTTCACTGTAGCAGCAAGTGTATCTCTTTGTCTGTGTGAAGAATGCTCTTCTCGACCTGGTTCCTCTGAAGCATGGAAGTGTGAAGATCATCTTAACTCTTCTTTAGACTAAAAAAAGTCCCTTTTCCTGCTTACATCTCTTTGGGATCAATGAGTTATGCTGAGATTTCAGCTCAGCTACATCCCGTCATAAAGTAAGATACAAAGACAAAGCAAAACACATGACTAACAACACACTCATTTTCATACAATCAACCACATGTTATTCTCCAACTCTTAAACAGCCCTTCCTGGCAGACGTTCCACTTTCTTGTCCAATAGAAAAACATGAAAGAATTAACAGTGCCTGTGAAATTGCATTCTGTCTGTATATTTTCTGGGCAACTGCTTCATATGACATCACCGACTATACAGTTGTCACCCATGATTCAAACCACATCCCCTTTCTTTCCACTCTTTCCCAAAAAGCCAAAAAGGCACAGCAGGTTTGTCCAGGTCGTAAAAGCCTTTGTGTAAGTAAAGCATAGTGCCGACATCTCCTGCCATTGAAAGTTTACACAAGAAAACCACTTCATAATAGACACTTTCTTTGGAACTCTGGCTCTCAAATCAGTCCTCAAGGACCCCCGGGTGCTCCACATTCTTCCACAACCCACACTCCCATGAAAAATATGGACCATCTAAGGGGCGTTGTGGACTACACCTTTAGAAAGGTAATTTTCGGTTCAGCAAAAGATTCCTTTAAAAATATCACCATTCCTAGATTATGGGCCATTATTTGCATTACTGGGGGAATTTTAGCTGATTTCCCAGCTCTAACATACTAACCGAACCTGGCACGAGACCAAAGCTTCACCTTTATTCCATTAGATTTTATGGGATTTCTGTTAACGCCCCCCTAAAACTCGTAAAACCTCACAACAAAATGCATTTGTGGGTGGAGCAATGGTGGGTCAATTAAGTGTTGAGTTGAATCAGGTGCGATTGAGCTTGGAAATCACCAAACTGCTCGACCGCAGCCCTAGACGGCTGGAACTGATTAAATTAACTGCTGAAATGGGAAATTTCAGGGCTTTCTACTGAACTCCCAGATGTTCTTACGGTGCAAACACACAGCACCAGCAAACCTGATCACATATGCTGAGCTCCGTGGTCCTTTCTTTCCTATTAGTGTGGGGCATGTGGATGCCATACGGCAGGCATTCTGCTCCCTCAGACGTCACAGACAAATGTTACGTCTCCTTAGATACTTCCGACAGATGGGCTCGAAACTTCAGGCACGACTGAAGAGAGGAAACAGGCCTTCTATCAGTACAGCTGTTTAACACAGCCAAACAACTCTGGAGGAGCACTTGAGATGCTGACACAGGCTTCGCTTAGATACTCACATAAATTAATACATGTAGTTCGGATTCGCTTGGTCTAGATTAAAGCAGAAAAGTATTCATTGCTGGATCTCAGTTCTAGCTGTCTTAGCATTCACACTACATTATGTAACAATGAATCCAAAAATGTAAAGAAATGATTTCTACGATTTTATGGTGAGACAGTACTGAAGGTAACATTCACCAAAGCTGACTGATGCTTTGGTTTGGGCTCATTGGTTTTATGCTTTTATTTAGGCTGGTTTACCTGTCTGCATGCTATTTTAAACCTATAAGAAATGACATTGCTATTATTGTGGTTTAGCATGATGTGAAGTAGGGTTTTATTTGTATAATACAATTTTAATCCATTGTAAAATTATTGAGGCAGTACCAATATATGAATTATTGGCAGATGTTGACATTTCATTATAAAATATAGAACTTTTTGATGGATATGCATTACAGAATAACATGACGTTTGGTCAGTTTGAACATCTTCTGCCCTTTTTGTGTTTGTACTTTAAACAACCTGAAAAATATTTGGTTTGAAAGTGGGCCAGACTGAAGTGGTCTTGGATCATTTGGTACATGTGGATGCTAAAACTTTCTCCCAAATCTTATCTTCTCTTTTTATCAGACAGGGGCTACGAAGCTGGGTTCATGTGGAAAGGAAACACAAAAACTGATACCATATCAGCCTCTGGCAGTTACTTGAGACTTATATAAAAAAGTAAACCCTCCCAACTTGGATAAACACCCTCACTCTAACAGTATTTCTGAATCAACGGAATTGGCCAGGTGAACGGAGACAGGTCTTATTTAAACATTTTCCTTTCTACACAAATGGCCTCCATACTGTTTCTGGGCAGCCTGTTGATATGACATCATTGGGCCTTCTCCTGTCGCCTTTAATTCAAACCTTCTTTCATGCAGATTTCAAACAGACCCTTTTGTCTGCATAGACTGTATATGGTGAGGACCTTACATTGTATTTCATTCGCTGCACAATCCAGAGCAAGTGCTCAGTGTAGCACTGGTTTATGAGGGGAAAATAGCACAGCAACCAGGTTTTGGACACATAACACATACAAGGAAAAGCGGAAGATATGCAAGCATGTCTAGACTTAGTAAACTCTCATTCTCAGCTTTACTTCACTGATTTAACCAAGACTTGCTATCTTATTTTTAGCCTAAAAGTCTTCTTGATGTTGTTTTAAGAACAATATACTTAATAAGAGCAGATTTGTTTGCTCTTATATAATGTAATAGATTGTTTTAAGATACCTTTTTCCTATTTCAAGACATCCTTAGACCCGGAACAAGTGAAATTATCCGTCAGTGCAGTAAGACATTTACACCTGGTAAGATTTCTTGAAACAGGAAAAAACTATATTAAAACAATCTTCATAATCTGTTTTATATAGTATAGTATTCTCAAAACAAGTTCAAGAAGGCTAGGGACATGATTGCAAGTCTTGGTATGATCAGGACTGTTTGCAGTGAAGGTGCATATTTTCATTGTAATTGGAAGAAACCCAACGTAATCCTAAGAAGAAATACTATTTCACAAAGACGTGTGAAGAAATAACCTTCATCTGAGACAAATAGCCTTAACTGGCCTACTTACTATCCCACTGCACACTTCTTCACCCAGTATTCATAATATTTTGTCATGGCTGGAAAGCTGTGAGATAATCTGGAAGCATTTTGAGGTAGAATAAAAGTTTCATAAGAGAGTCTGACAGCAGTGTGCAGCGGGACATGAAGGAGGGGCAGGTAAAACACCAAGTTTGTGTTTGCCCAGCTGAGTAACAATCGTCCCAACTGCAAGCACATGGCCTCCGCCTGATGGAACTACACTTTTTCTGCCATACAGTTCTGTCCAGGCTTACTGAAACATCTACACTTAATTATTAGAGGTCTGCCCTCTTCCCTGTCATTTGATTTATATTACACCATTGTTTATATGTAACAATGTAACTGCAGAACAAATTATATAGTTTGTCAAAGGGGTGTAGTGATGCATCAAATTAAATTTGATTGCGGTGTCTCTGTATATATATTTTGATAAAGGAAATAAAAGGTATTATTAAGTTGATATGTTAACTTTTGTAAGATGAGCACTGGGGATTTTCAGGCTTAAGACTTAGGACAGTTTTCAACAAATATAAGTGATGTAAAACAGACTAATACCAACGTTTGCACTCCAAAACGCTCGCCATTTTGCTGTTCTTCCACTCGGTGCCACCGCGCGGCCGCTCTCAGGACCCCCTACCCCTGTAGGATTATCCCGTCCACTTGTGCGGGGAACATCATGAAAGTTCTCCTGGTTTCTAAGATCTTCTGATTTTTCTGTTTGTTTCTAAGACCAAAAATAAGGGGAATTTGTACATTTTAGCTCTTTATTGGTATTTGTGTCATTTTTAATAGTTATGATTACAGGCTATAATTTTGGTTCTATGTGATACAGCAACAGTAAACTTAATCATTTGAGCACTGATGCACACATAACAGAAGACTCTCTACCTCCTAGATGCCTAGTTTTGATCACTGACAGTGGTTTATCCAAAAGATGATAAATGAGAAGAGATTTGCCTTCTGCAAAACAAGACAAACAACTTGTCGTCCGATTCAAATTCAAACAGAAACACCTGCTTTTTGAAGCACACACAACTATTGGAAGTGTTTTGGAAAGCTGGAGGCCAAGCTTTGACCAAAACTCCCCACATGTTTCTTTTGAGTGTGCATGTGAGAAGTAGACCACCAAGGCTTGAGGTTGGTAGCCCTCATGTGTAGTTTAGTGTTCTGCTCTAGTTCCAGTCAACCACAGACATAAATTGCACATAGACAAAAAAGAGAAATGGGTAATGGACTGATAAATGCTATGTGTAGTGTGCGTCCTAAACAGAGTGTGCAGACTGTGTTAAGTGAATGTGCATTTGTAGGGAGGTGGGGGGTCATGGCTTCCTGCTCAGAGGCAGGAAGTGACCAGCTGGCCACTGTGTCTCCAGAGCTTTTTACACTGTGTTTTCCTGCATTTCATCATTCAGAAATAACCCACGGCACCAGCGCAGAAGACACCCAACACACTGCTGTCAATTACTCTGTCTTGTAACAACAGCGGAAGCTGTTTAGTGCTCTACAGTCTCATTTTTTCACAGGCGAAATAACTTTAACCCATAATAACTTTTCCATCACAGAAAGAGACATACCCAACTATACTCAAGTGCACATAAAAATGGGTTCAACAAGGTGCCAAAATGCTTAACATGAAAATACTTCTCATAAACCTCTTTATAGTACTATGCAGAACTACATTTTCCAGCATTCCTTGAACAACAATATCCAAGTTCTTGAACCTTTCATTGAACCATGTAAAGACATTTACATGTATAGTTCCATTTACAGCATTTAGCAGATGCCCTTATCCAGAGCAACATACATCAGTGCTCAAGTAGTCCACATCTGTTCTTCATACCTGTAAAGCTAAACTACAATCAACAACAGCTTTTCAAGTTAATGCCAGCTAAGTTACACATCTAAACAAATCCTGTAGAAGGAACGTCAGAGATTAAGGCAAATGTAAGGAATGCATGGAGTAAACATCCATCTAATCCTTTAGTTCTTTAAGTTGTCTTGGTTCTATACAGCCAATGTTGGCGAGTTTCTAAAGAAGGTTCAATAGTGTTTCTGATCCATCTACATCACAATTCTCTT
The DNA here is from genome assembly GCA_037832545.1 of Rhabdalestes septentrionalis. Taxonomy (NCBI): domain Eukaryota; kingdom Metazoa; phylum Chordata; class Actinopteri; order Characiformes; family Alestidae; genus Rhabdalestes; species Rhabdalestes septentrionalis. The sequence continues at coordinate 36,877,944 of JBBMFX010000101.1, read as the reverse complement.
CCCAAAGTTTATCATCCCAAAACTCTGTCCAAGGAGTCAAACCAGCTGAAAGCTTTTTCTGTCACAGCTTCATTTGATATTATGACCCTTCCTTGTGCATTTCTCACAGTGTTAAAGACAAATTTGTTGGCATCATAGAAAATTCCTCCTGATGTTTATCTTCAGCCCAAACAGATGGTAATGCCTGTAGTTTTTTGACTTCTCAGTTGTTAACTTGTAACTTCATTGTTGTTTATTTGTCATGGGCAGTAAAAAACAAGGGCCCCTTTCAATGTTGTGATAAAACATTTCGACCAATCAGAAAGCAGGGATGCTGTCCGATCAGCTGCGGCCCACTTTCAGCCCTGCCGTCGAGCAGCATGAGTACGGCTAAGGCACAGTTCACATTGTTAGTGACTGCAAAACATTTGTTCACAGTACAGGCCAGTTCCCTGTGCAAGTGGAAGGTAATTATAGCTTTTTAAGGGCATCATTGTGCCTGACTGATTTAAGTGCCAGGGTATTGATCAGTCACTGAACGAGAAGAGAAGCTTCTGTCCATTTTTCCTACTTCAAGACATGCACTTGTAGCCAAAGTGGGACAATGCATTAACACTGTCACTGCTGGAAGGAAGAATACAGCAGTACGGCTTGGCAAAAGACAGTGAACACATGTAGGGCAGTGTTAAGTCTGGTTCAGGCTCTTAACAAAGCGAATATCCACAAATCTAGCCCGCGGAGATTTAACAAAGTCTGTGTAGGAATTAAATTCACCCTCTAAACTGCCTTTAAACCAATTAGATGTCTCTACACCCCTCCCACAACCACACATGCTTCAAAGAGAATGTTAAATGTAGCAGCACCTCTGAGAACGCGAAGCACAACAGGGGTCCCAGGATCCCCCATTCAACACAGAACTGGAGTTCAAGTGGTTCGCTCAAATTCAAGATGAACGTATTGATTGTAAGGAGAGGCAATTCCAAGGCATTTCAGAACAGAGCCGGTGCTGAAACTGGTGTGTAACAACCTGCTCCACGGCAGAATAAAAAGAAGAGATTTCAGCAAATTGTTCACTCAAATTAGCCGGAAACTGCAGATGATGCCGCAACTGGACACTGTATTCTATTTCTCTAGGCAGCTTTAGACAGTCCCATGCCAGTGAATCTTAAAAAAATTAACAGCTAAGGTATACACAAGCAGGTTCATAATATAAGACCTCTCAAATTCTTTTGACTGGAGTAACACACATGCATTTTTATCGGAGAGGAACTGGGAAAAAATGTGTGTAATGTAATGCAATCCACAGGAGAAACATTATTTCACAAAGCACTATGAGGAAACACCCTTGGTGTGAAACCAAAGCTTGGGGGCCTACAGACAGTTGAGCTTTCAAACTCAGGGCATCTCATGACTCTGTTATTGCTCATACATAACTGCAAGCTGAACATATGACCGGGTCTTTTCTAGTGTACAGAGAATATATATATATTACAGAAACATTTCGAGTGCTTAGTAAAAGATCAGAGAAAACACAGGCAAAGTTAATAAGCAGGTGCTGGAGTAACACACAACAGAAGCCAATAGGAAAGTGCTGACGTAACTGTTATCAATTAGGGTTAGTGTTAAATGTGTTTCTGTTTCTTGCAGTGCTTGGGAACATGTTGAAATGTGTTCTCTTGGCACATGATTCCTTACAATCTAGAGAAAACTTAGAATATTTATTTGAAGTTTGAAGATGATCGAATGAGTGTATGCCATTTTGCCAAATATTTGAAGCTATCTCAACAACAAACTCAACAAGCTCACCCACGTAAACAAACCCACCCCAATCATTCAACCCACCCAATTCAACCTACTCGTTTAACAAGCCCAACCAAACCAGCAAAATAACCCAATAAACTCAACAAACCCACCTCTCGCACCCAATTCACCCAACTCCCTCCCTACTTCACTCACAGAACACAACAAACTCTACCAAGAAACAATCTAAACATATGCACCCAACAAACTCAACCTCGGCAACTAAACAAGCCTGCCATCTCGTTTCAGCAGATGCCAGGGTGTGAAACATCAAGAAACAGAACAGCCCCGTCTCACATGGTCCGACTGCAGCACTGAACCGCCCTTCCCAAATGTCTGGATCGCACTGCTGTCGCCTCCGCCTCGGGACTCGCATAGTTTCATCCTCCCTCGCAGCAGCATGCCTTCAGTAAACCCTGTACTCAAACCAACAGCCCCTCAGACCTGCAGCGTTCACCGCTCTCAGCGCTGCATGCCATTCCCATCCTCCACTGCGTGCACAACCCACGCGCCTCGCGCTCTGCCTTGCCGCGCGTTCCACTAACCCACATCCCTCCCAGAACCCGGGATGAAATAAACAGCTCACAGCACATGGCTCGGGTCTGACAGTCCTGCAGCCCTCAGCCCAGCCTGCGTGCCTCCCCACACCCACCTGTGTCCTGGCTGTCCTGGCGAGAGCCCACCTTGCGCACTCCCCTCGGCCACTGGAAGACCCTCACTGTAAACAGCCGCGGCACCGTCCAGATCCGAGACCCTCCAGACCCAGGAGCGCGGAGGCAGGCGGGGCTCCGGAGCGCCGGGGCGGGACCGAGCCGAGCCGCTGCTCTGAGAGGAGGATTTCACTCTCCGAGCGGGGAGAGAGGGAGGTGTCCGCCGGTTCCTCCTGTCAGCGATTCCCCGTCTCTCTGGGGGTTTCCTCCACGGGGGGAGGGGGCCGCCTGGCGACACAACAGGGAACAGCAGGCGCGCGATCGTGAACATGAGGCCACCATTAATAATACAGTAACACAATTACAGTTTTTCTCCGTTGGTTTGGCTCATTCCTTGAAAACAGAAATTACTTTCTTAAAGCTGTAAGACAATTTGGCCAAACCGTCTTACAGTTCTGTGCAACAGAACCCACTAGCAAAAGTTCACATTGCTCCCAAAACTGTTCGTACATGCTTCAAAACTAGATTGCTTTCCCATTTAAAGATTCAGTACCATCACAATTGCAAATATCTTTCTCAACTGCTTTGGCACAATTGCTTTTGACAAAATCAACTGGATGGTTCAGCACAACACCATGGATCACCTACAAAAGCTCATATCTCTCCCAAAACAGTTTACTCATGTGTCAAAACTAAATTCCTTCCTCATATAAATAGTCAGTGCCCCCAAACGCATCGTCCCTTTGTCTTTGCAAGTCAAAATGCCTTCACATTATTTCAGAGGTCTAGCTTAAAGAATACAGTTATGTATAAAACTAAAGAAAAGGATTTTACAATAAGAGCAGCCTCCAAAGTTTGACATCACACACACTGCACTCATACTGCCAAGGAAATAGTAACCATTTTTCTTCACACACGTAAAGTAATGTCCATACATAAAAAGAAAATGTACACAGTATTCTGTACATAAATAACATAAAGAAACAATCCCATAGCGTGGTAGGGGAGACCCTTCAAGATCAGTACAAATATGGTTCAAGAAAATGAGAAGCTTTTGAGTGCTTTATGGGCCTAACCTGGCAATGTGTGTGGCCACACCAGTCTCAGATATGGCAGCCAGGGGCGCCGCCAGGGCGGGAAAGGTCAGAACGATTCTAGGGGCCCAGGACTGACATGGGGCCCTGTTATGGGCTTGTAGTATTATTGTAATAAATGGGGGAGGCCCATTCTTTCTGTAGAGTATTTATGTGACCAGGCACTAATATTGGATGAGTAGGCCTAGCTCACAATCTCCATCCCAGTTCATCCCAAAGGTGTTGGATGGGGTTGAGGTCAGGGCTCTGTGCGGGCCAGTCAAGTTCTTCCACACTGAACTCCCCCAGCCAGGTCTGTACGGAGCTCTCTTTGTGCCCTGAGACACAGTCAAGCTGGAATAGAAAAGGTTCATTCCCAAACTGTGTCCACAAATTCAGAACCATGGCATTTTCCAAAATGTCCTCCTCTGCTGGAGCGTTTGGTTTCCCTGTTAGTGTAAGTAAGGAGCCTAGCACAAACCCTGAAACACAGGTGTGTCCCAATATATTTGTCCACTCCCACACAGTCTAATCTTGTTGTTATGTAGTATATGTTTAACACAAAGAGAAAATGTGTGACCTAAGATGGCTCTTGCATTCTGAAGCAGAAGTATCTCTAAAGTGTTTTGGGCACTTAGAGCCTTTATTTAGTTGAGTCTAAAATGTGAGAGTGACAGAAGTTAAAATACTAAAACACGAAGGGCAAAAAATGATGCAAATAAAACGATGAATTCAGTGAGAAGACCCAGGTCTGGTAAAGTGGGACATCTTGAAGTCAATAAATTAAACATAGATATTTAACAACAACAACACTGAGAACAACAACAACAACAACAACAACAACAACAACAATAATAATAATACATTTTATTTATAGAGCGCTTTTAAAGATACTCAAAGACGCTTTATACACATCTATATCTATATACACATAGATAGATAGAGAGATACATACATAAATAAACAGACAGACAGACAGACAGACAGACAGACAGACAGACAGACAGACAGACAGACAGACAGACAGACAGATAGATAGA
>JBBMFX010000101.1:36853161-36863941 GCA_037832545.1 Rhabdalestes septentrionalis | reverse complement strand
GAGAGAGAGAGAGAGAGAGAGAGAGAGAGAGAGAGAGAGACAGAGAGAGATAGAGAGAGACAGAGAGAGAGAGAGAGGGAGAGAGAGAGAGGGAGAGAGAGAGGGCGTAATTGCACCCCTGCTGCTCCATTAAGGTGTCATTCCTCAGTTAACATCAGATAAGATCTCCCCCTAGAACACCTGCAGCTATTTCTCCACTTTAGCCCGTTCTCTCTCACACAGACCTCAAGGGGCTGACAGATTCAAAGGTGAGCACCTCAGAGTCTTCGGCTGGGCAGCAGTGATGGAGCACTTCGTCTGGAAGCTAAAAGCTAAAGTGTTTCGCTCTGCTAACTCTCATACATTTTGCACCTCTACAGGACCATTAACTTTACTCACTATCATATTCTTCACCATGACAAACTACCAGCGCTGTTAAAATGCATCAGTCATGGTGCACTGATGTGAACATGTGAGTTGTATTCTAAAATGTTGGAAAAAATCAGAAGTATCATTGACTAATTATTATGCATATCACAATAAGAACAAATCTAATCTAATATATTTATATATATGCACACATATAGGTACATATATGTGTGTGTTGTCTTCACAAAGGTCGATACTCATATAAAGTCATGTTTTACATGTTTGATATGATTGTTATAATGTCGAATATGTTTGTCTTGTTTTTTGTGACTTACATGGTGTGTCTTGATATGGAGGAATTTTGGTGACTAGCCACTTTTGGGAACATTCAATTTCTTATTTTTAATAATGGAATAGCAGTGAGTCCAGACCTTGAGAAATGGTTTTATAATCAATGTAACTATATGTATAATATAATATATTTTTACTTTTTAAATAGCTTACTTTCTCAGCATTTCTGGAATCTGTGTGTCGACAGAAGTGGCAATAGTCAGTTTTGGCTGTGTCTTCTCTCTGTAGTCTTAATCATCTACATTTGGTTAAATTCTTCAATAAATGAAAGTATGTCACATTTTCCTGATTTGAGAAAATGTATTTTTAAAACATATTTAAATACTTAATGAGATATATAGACCCTAACCAGATTTATGTTTAGCTGTGATGTAATTAAACCGAATCTTTAGAAAACAGAGATTTACTCCCATGCTGGATCTGCCTTGCAAAGACTTAACACAACAATGGGGGTCAATCTCTTCTTGACAAGGCCACTGTCCCCTTCAGCAGGCCAGCGTGCAAAGCTGACACAGAGCGCTGACTGATGCAGTGACTGATTGAGTGAGTCTGAGCACTTTCTCTGCACCGAGCCCCATGTCAGAGGCTGTGATTAATGAATCGGGCCCAAAAGACAAGGCAGGACTGGTCAAATGAGAGCAGAGATATTTAACCCTCTGACACCCAGGGCACAGTCTGCTGCACTGATGCACTCTGCTACAGTGACCCAGATGTCGGAAGACAAGTGTGTTTTTCTAACATACACAAGAACTCATCAGTTTTCTTTATGTCTGGAGGTTCCTCATGGCCTGAGGAGATGCTATAAGAGACATGAGAACTGGAGCAACTGCTAAACAGTCATTAAACTGACAGATTTATTGCATGTGCACATAAAGTACTTTGCAAATGTCTATACAAAAAATATTGTTTAGATGAGCGGTGAGCAGTTTTCTCACATTAATATAACTAGATATTGATAATAAAACAAAAAATACAAACATTCTACAGTAAATAGTAGTTTTATGTTCAGTATATTTTTTACTCTGGCTCTTTTAATTTGTATTTCTTATCAACATTTTGTTTTTAATTTCCTATATATATATGTATATTCAGTAAGGTGTGCATTGTTCAGGAAAGTGATTTTATCTCAAAAATGATCTTGAAGGTTAAATACTTGCACTGTTAGCCCAAGAACTGATTGATGTTTCAGAGACGTTGTTTTGCTTTGGAGCACATATCCTCCTCACTTTTGAGTGCATTGAGTATTCTAGGGTTCCACTGTCTTCCTCAGGGGTTAAATGCAAGCTGCTATCCAAGATTCAAAGATTTATTGATATATTGTAAAGTGTAACAAATACTATCATACAACACCAGTGAAATAAATTACTTTGATCATGGGAAACTGGAGACTAAGACAACAAAGGACAAGTGGTGATCTTGCAAAAAGGAAAATGCTGGTGTAATTCTACTGGTTTTTCTTGCTGATTATTTGATTACTGTTGATAAATGAGCGTGAACATCACAGTAGATATACAGATCTTCCGAACTGCAAGGATAAAGTGCTGAGTACAAACCACACCTTCATTCTTCTCCACAATGTCGGGCTTTTGTGTGCAAGACCTGGTGGCTTAATGGATAAAACCATGCCTCTGTGGTTGCCAGTTCAAATCAGGGCAAGTCTCTCCAATCTGGAGACAAAGCAGCAGACAAAGAGAGAGAAAAATATGTCCAGGAGTGAGAGGGAACTGAAGAAACAGAATGAACAGAAATGTTAGGACTAAATTCAAGTTGGTGCAAAGAAAATCCCAATACAGTGGGTTTACACACTCAACCAACAAGTGACGATAAAGCAATTGTGTCCTCTGTAGTAAAGGGTCCACAGAAAAAGACCTTTTCTAATACATACGCGAATCTTGCACGTTATGCCGATCTTTTTCAAAGATTTTCTCTAAAGAAATGGGTAAAATTGTAGATAAAAAATCCCATATACTAAGAACAAGGTTGATGTAAGAAGTTCACTCTTGGTGTGTTTCATACCATCCCAACACAAATGTTCTAACATTAAACTGGAAACAAGTGACAGTAAGGGTTGGAGGTTGCAAGTCGAAGACATCAAAATCCTGAAAGAAACCCTGTAACACTTTGGTAAGACTATTTTTTAAGTAAATGACAAGAGTTACTAGATACAAAATGAAAATGTGCAAATATCAGAAAATGTAAGATGTCTACCTACCATTAAAGTCATAAAGATATTTCTTGTATTATCCAACCAGAAACTGGTAGTAGATGGTCTTACCCAATAGTTCTCCCCTGAATGACTGCATGCATGTGCTCAGCAATGATTAAAACTACAGATAATGCAGTAAGGCACTGGAAGCGGAGGTGCTGTTGAGCATTTAGTGGCAATAAAAATATTAAAATGTAAACGTGTGCTCAAAGTACCAGCATTAAGTGCAAAACAGTCCTGAATATGTTCCACCCAAAAACAGATGCCACTCATCAAGAATAATGTCCTTTTACAAGATATACCATATTTGTGCTTAGTCCTGCTTATACCTACTGGCATAACCAAGGGGTAGGTGGGCAACAGGCACACACAAAATGTATATTTTAAACACATTATGTAATGTGCACAAAAACAAAATAAATGTTATTATGAATTTTAATCCTCTTTTTGTCTTAATGATTCTTTGTCATATCATCAATTGACATTACCTACATAATAAATATATGCTGGTATTAATGTATATGTATATATTAATATATTTTGTTGAGTGTAGTAGTGGAAGTTGTATGGCATAATAGCAATAATGATCAAATAAAAAACTGTATGTAGAGTAGAGCTGAGCAAGATAATGCATTATTATAGCCTTGACACATTATTTACTTAACACCGTCAAATATTGTATCATGCATTAACACAGTTTTCTTGTACAAATATTTTTAAAGTTTGTTGCTGGACGACTTCCCTTCATTCTAACAGGGACACTTGCTACTGAACGTAGACTGTTTCTGCTGCTCCCTGATAAAAACAAAAATGTTTCTGTTGGTGCCTGTTCAGCAAAAGAAAAGGAAACAAATTTATACATGTTAACTTGCCGTTCCTCAGAAGGTGCCTGTTATAATGTTCTGATTGTGGCTCTGGATTCTGAGGGAAACTTGTTAAACATGAATGCCCTGCATTCATACTTTAAATGCAACTGTGTTAAAAGGGAACTCTACTGTTAAAAGCATCTCATTTGTTTAAAAAGTTTGCAAACCAAATGTTGTTGCACTTGTGTTCACATAGCAATATTTTAAAATAAAAGTGTGCAATACACTACTGTTGAATTCACTATTGAATTTTGCATATCACAGTGTGATGAATCTCGATAACTCATTTTACTCATAACCCAGCATTCATTTAAAGTACCTAGCGACTTAGTATACAGTCAGTCCACAGCTCAAGGTCAGCAACTTTTTTCGTGAAATCTGATTAAATATCATTTTGGGGCAATATTGTGTTGACATATCTTCACCCAAAGCTTCACTGTTAAGATCCTATCTCCTCCTTTCTCCAAATCATATTTTTTTTTAAAGAATTGGGGCTCTAAATGAGAGCCCATCTGCACACTCCAAAACCTCACTTTACCCCCTCGGTAACCGAAGCTGTAGGTGATGTCTAGGTGTTAAGATGAAAGCAGAGGCAGCCACTGAAGCAAGACGGAGCCTGAGAGATCAGAAGCTGCAGGCTGAAACTGAGACCGTGATTCTGGGAGCATCCAAGCTGTTCCAACCTCCAAATGACCGTAAAAACGGAGGAGATCCCAGCCATCCCAGACAGCAGCAGCTGGGATCATTTGTGATGTCTCAGCAGGTATTTCCCCATCGCGGGCTGCTATCATGCAGTCCATTTCTAATTCATTTCAGCAGTCTCAACACCATTCACCCCATTGCTCCTTTGTTGCGTGAAGACCCAGGTGACAGTGCGGTGAAATACTGTAGCTCTGAACCAAACACTGACAAGTCTGGATTACCAAGTGGAGTCCTCGGGCTATAAAACATATCAGCACCATATGATGTCTCTATATGATGCTGTCACCTCCCGTCAAGCCTTTGGCAGCTCCATGTGCTGTTTCACATCATATGAAGTGAGTGTGAAGTTTTGAATTTTTTGTACAGTAAAAGTGTCCAAAGAGGTTTGAAGGCCATCCTGGAACTCGAAATTCAGAAAAACCTGAACAAACAGCACTAAAGAGAACATTCTATAATCAGGGATGATGCACCATACCTCCATACCTGATTACAGAAGGTTTCCATGAACTGTGTTCTAGAATGCTACTCAGTGTTCACACATTCCAGAATGTCCTCCAGTGTTTATACTATTAGAGAAAGTTCTACACTCTGTTTTAGAACGTTCCTCTACATCCATGCTGTTCTAGGATGTTCTTTTGTGTTCACTCTGTTTAAGAATACTCTGCTGTACTTACACTGTTCCTAAACGTTCTTCCATATTCATGCTGTTCTAGAATCTTCTTCCACAGTCATTCTGTTCTTAATTTTTTTAAATACTCATACTAGTAGAGAATGTTCCACTGTATTCACTCTTTTTCAGGATGTTTCACCATATTTTCACCACTCTTTCACGTTAACACTGTTCAAGAGTGTTCTTCGGTGTACATAATGTTAGAGAATGTTCTTATATATTCACCCTATTTAAAAATGTTCCGTTATATTAACACTGTTCTAGAATGTACTCTCTGTTCTCTCTGTTCTTCGGAATTCAAACTGTTCTAGAGACTTTTTCCACATTCGAATGTAGGATTCTCCTTCATTTCGTTTTCTTTAATGTTTTTCCACTATCTTATTTTTTCACATTTAGCATCTTCAACTCTTACAATAAATGATATTTTCTCAGGGGCTTTCTCACATTCATACTGCTCTAGAGTGTTCTCTTACATTTACAAGGTTCTCCTAAATTATCTTTGGTCCATTTGGTTTAGTTCAGTCCATTTCCTGAGCAACAAGCCCTGCTGGTATTTGTTGAGTCATTGTGTTCTGGTTACTAATAGAAACAAAGTTAAATGAAAACAAGATAAACTTCACCAACTTTTGTTACGCATCTGTTTGTCCAAACTCTGGAATGTAGTCAATTTCAGTTCCTAGAGACTAAAGCGCTGTCAGTCAACATCTCACCTTTTCAAAGGTATAATTTAGTCCCCTGCCACAAAAAAGCCACACATGAGCTTCATAAGCAGGAGCTCCTTCCTCTGTTGAGTAGGTCTCCACCTTAGAGCCTCTCTCTGTCACAGACATGCCACGAGCTGATAATTACGTTCCCGACAACACTACAAATTGGTGCCTAGTCCCAGGCCTCTTCACGCCGACCCACAGGAACACCGTGTGGGAATTTGATACCAGAGCCTCAAAAGCCGCTTTTCCAGTGGGCCTTTGTAAACAGCAGAGCGGATTTCATATCCATTGTTCCCTCACTTTATGTGACATCATGACTGTGGTATGAACAGTCAAAAACAGGTTTCTCATAAGATCTGTGTGTGATAATAAATAATAACGAGTGATAGCAGTACTTTTATTTATTTATTAAGATAATATAAACCTGTATTAGCCGCACAAGTGGGAAATTCTATTGATTCTATTGATGCTTATTATCAGTTCCAATATTATCATATATAGTATACAATAGTATATATATATATAGACTATCTCTCATATATTTATCTCTTACTGACCAGAGCATCTTCTGTATATGTGCTTTTAGTACCAGGAATTTTCGGTAGAGTTTTATTGTACAATAGTTTACATATTTTACTTTGTGTCTCTGTGGTTCTCTGCAGTCGAAGCATGAGCAGTTTCCTCCGGGAGCAATAATGTTTTCAACTGATTTCTGATACAGTAATCTTATATTATGACCTATGTGTATATAACATTGAAGTTTAGGGCTTTCATTTCAAATGGTTTCTGTTGGTTCATTCATGGTAAAATGTGTATACACACAAAAAACAGAGCTACATCTTATTTATATGGCAATAAAAATATGAAGACACTGGATGTGTTAAGTGAAAAGTGGCATGTCATCACCTGCGGATTGATGTCAGCTGTGCAAGAATAAAAAAAGTGGAAGGAGGGCTTGATAAAGAGAGAAGAGAGAGAGAGAGATGGTGAAAATAGAGAGGGATCATTTTGCCTCCTGCATTGTCTGTGCACTTAAGATCCATTCAACAGGTGGGTGTGACAGTGAAGCCCCCGGAGGCGACACTCAGCTCACCTCTTTTGTCATCCCTCCATCCTTCCACCTCTCTATCTCTCTCTCTCTCTCCACCTCTCAGATATTCGCCTGGAGCATCGACACTTCCTGCACATTCCGCTCTCCTCCATTACGCCAGGAAAAAAGGAGGGGTGGAGGGGTTGTGCGTGGAGATTTAGCGCCAAGGTGGGCCCTGTGCTGACCCCATGTATTGATGACTATATTAGATGCGACCGGAAGAATATCCATCAGCCCCTCTGTCACCTTTGACAAGCGAAACAGTAGATGACAATTCAATACTCTCTCATTCTTGGGTGTTATTCTGATCTCAAGAATTCTTGGTTACGTATAGAACTGAGTTGAAAAACAGCAGTTAAATAATGGCCTAATTACAACAGATACGTCTCTGTCCATTATAGAGAACAGGATCAGGTGCAAGCAGATAGTGACAGACAGTTCAGACACCTCAGATTATTCTCTGACTTGCACTACCTGCATGTCTTCATTTTGTAGTTAGACATTTTTGCCTTGAAGCTGCAATATAATGTTGCAGCAGGTGTCTTGCCCTTTTCTATGTCCTTGTTTTATTTGGTCCATCTTTGTCCTACACTGTTTGATTCAAAGAACGCTATTTCAACCCTCTGTGTGCTTGTATATGTGGCTGGGCTGACAATAAACTCTCTTGAATCTTGAATCTTGAATCTCGAATCTTGAAATGTTTTATCACCCCTGGTCAAATATCTTGTTGATTTTCAAAGTGAAAATGAGTACAAATCCTCTACGGAGAACACAATTTAATGCACAATTACTTTTTGTTTGTTAAATGTAACATTATGGGAGATGTTGTAAAATATAAACAGTGCATTTTTTTCCAGTTTGTGAAAAACAATTACGTTTCTATGCGATGCCAATACTCATACACTGTTGGATACCATATATGGCCCAGCACTACACAGAGTTGTTCCATGCACATGTAAAGGGCAGTGTGTGTGATGTTTTGACTATTTCAAATACTTTTCTCTCAAAGAATCTTTGACAAACTGAAACATCCTGTTTTTCTGTTGTAGGACTGGTGTATTCCATTATTAGTGTATTAAATAAACAGAGTATAGAGTATAATGCATCATTTGATTACTATGTAACATAAGGTCAACAGCAACAATATACTGTATTGTGTATTAGTCTTAGGCACCAATGCAAATTGTTTTTCACAGCATGTGACTAAGTGTCTTTTTGTTGGCAAAGTTTCTAATAGAATAAATGTAAACAAAAGGAAAGTAAAAAGCATCAAGATTAGTGTTGTTTGTAAAAAATAAATAGGGTCTGTTCCAGATTCCTCCTCAGTTCCTCCAGCCGCTGTTTGGATTTGTAAAACTCCAACATCAGCTCCTGATTTAATTAAACGAAGGACTGATTGAGTCAAACCAGGTTTCTGATGGAAACTATAAGTAATATTGAACATAACATCACTATTTACTGTAGAATGTTATTTGTATTTATTCATTTTTGTTTATTTTATTTATTATATTTAGTAATGTTAGCCTAACCTCACCTAAACAGTTTTAAATCAAATTTTCATAGATGCCTAAGCCTTTTGCTTAGGCAAGGTTTTGATCATTTATTGTTATCACGGTTAATTGCATTTTCTGAGTATGTTAGGGATCATCAGTACTTAAAGAACCAAGAATGACTGCAGCTTTCAATTCAACTTCAAACTTCAAAAGTCCATGTGTGATGCATTCGTGTGCGATGCATATCTATAAAAAGCTTTAAATTACTGTGATATTACATTTCTTGCTATATTTTGCCACCCCTATGTTACTGAAAATGTTTGAGTACATAAACATGACCAACTATTAAAACATGAAATTCCTAACAAGCATACATGTCTCCTCAAAAGCCCTCAATCATGCAAGTTTAATGATCAGCTGGGGCAGAAATCATGAAGCAGGAGGGAAAATCATTTAAAAAATCATAAAAACTTGTCTGTAACTGGTGTGCATAAATGTCACCGTGTGCACAAAATTGCAGGAGACTTTCTGAATGTATTTTCTGTGTGTATTTTCACGCTTTAATCCTGTGCAGATTTGTTTCTTCTTCGTATCATTGCTATATTAGCATTGCACTGAAAACAAAACCAAACAGTGCAACCCTAATACAGTGTAATATTCAAAATATGTTCCAATAAATGTGTGTTACTATTAAATTACTATTAAATCATCTATAGTATTAATAGCCCAGTTTTTGTATATTGCAAAGTGTTTTGTTTTTTTCAAATTTCAGATTTTCTATTGCATGTTGTTTTTGTCTCTGAGTGTCTGTGCAGTCGTAATAAAAGCAATTTCTTCCAGGATCATTAAAGGATTCTGATTCTGATGCTTGGTCCAGTGTTGTCATGCACTGAAAGTGGTGGTGTAATGCCGGTATAACCAGTAGAGGTCACTGTTGGGCTCTGCACTCAGAAAAACGGCATGAGTGGCCATATCAGTAAAGCAATATTAAGGGCTGAGATATTTCAAAACACTATAAAACCAGAGATGTATGGGAACTATCAGTTCCACAAGCATAAAGGTAAAGATGATTTATCTCATCATGCCTACGCAGCAGGTGATCAAACCAACCAAAACAAGACTGGATTCAAGCAATTTTCTGTCTGCAAAAGATCTGCAGATATCTGGTATTCCAAACAAAACTCCTCTTCGAATGGGCCTTTTTCATGTTATTGAAATGGTTATTAAAAGTTAAGAAGGTAATTAACTAAACAATCTGATGAACATAAAACATGGTAACCTTGCAAAACTGACAATGAGTTTCAGAACTGTGTGTGTGAAACAGTATGAAATTTGTTTGTTTTGCCTCATAGGTCAGACTCAGTGGGACGTCAGCTGTGAGGGTAAATCAGTTCAGTGGGTGACTCCAAACATTATTCCTTGTGATATTTAATCCTTTAAGTTTGACACAAACACTTCGCATTGGAATGCCTCCTCGCTGCGGCCAGGGCTGCCTGTAGGGAACCCAGTTCTCGCTGTCAGTCTGAGTATGTATCAGCTGGACTTAGTTCCAAAAAGCCTCAGTACACAGTTAAACCTCAAAATTTTGGAAAACATCTTTGCCAACATTGGTTTGTTCTGGACAATGGCTGTAGTGGTTCCTCAGGTTGAACAGATTCCATCAAGATGTTCCTCAAAATGAACAATTGTAGTATCACCCTGCGTGAGACACATAATCACTGCGTTTGATAAGCGCAGTCACTATCAAGTTACTGGGAACATTTATTCAAAGCCAGGAAAGTCAAGTTAACAATCACAGTTAACTGAGCACATGGAAGCACTGACAGGTAAATAGTGACACTAATGAATAATAATTCTGAGCAGTTTAATAGTACTAACAACGCACCCAAGAACAAATAAAAACCCTGATGCACCTAAATACAGATAAATAGTGACACCTGTGCACAGGGAAATGCTCCCACTAACAAAAATGTTCCTGAGCACTGGCAAATAGCAGTACCAACAAATGGTGGACCCAAGCACAGGTATATATTGACTACCTGAGCAGAGGTAAACAGTGACTCAAAATTACAGTGCACTGAACACTAAACTAAACAGGTAAATGCTGACTCTAAAGGACAGTGTACTTTTATACAGTGGGTCCTCAAGTTACGACCCGTTACTAGGTCAAATATGTAACCCGGATACGAAACACACCCTAGCCTAAGTTAATAACTTGTCCTAACACAGTTTTAAACCTATAAACTAAGAATGTTTAATAAACAAAGCAACACAAACAGAATACTTGCACTCAGATAATTGCACTCCCCCCTCATGAAGCATGTTACATCGCATTCTGCTTAACACC
>JBBMFX010000101.1:36831483-36841818 GCA_037832545.1 Rhabdalestes septentrionalis | reverse complement strand
TCTCTCTCTCTTTCTCTCTTTCTCTCTTTCTCTCGCTCTCTTTCTCTCTCTCTCTCTAACTCTCTCTCTCTCTCTCTCTCTCTCTAACTCTCTCTCTCTCTCTCTCTCGCTCTCTCTCTCTCTCTCTCTCTCTCTCTCTCGCTGTTCTAAAAGCTCATAGCTGAACAGTCCTACACACTGTCAGTTCAACTTAACCTCCTAAGACTCTTGCTGCAAACAGATGGTTCAAATGTCTCATGAATGGGAGTTTGTCTCAGGTGCCAAAAAAATACAACAAAAATCAAGGCTGAGTGGCCTGTTTCAAGTGGGGGCATGTCGGGCCTGTAGTCCCTGTGATGTTGGTTTCACAGCATACTCGTGCTGTCATCATTGTCCATCTCTCTCTTTCATCCAGCGTGATGTCATGGATCTGGAATGTGATCTCATGACAACAGCGAGAGGAAATGAAGTTGATGTCGTGCTGGTCTTGCGTCTGTTTGTAAACTGCAGACTGGTGTACAGGTGGACCTACAGGTGTGTGTGTGTGTTTGTGTGTGTGTGTGTGTGTGTGTGTCTGTCTCGGTCTCTCACACACATGCACAAGCTGTGTGTTTGTTTTCTGTATGTATGACACATGCGGAGCTTTGTTGGGTCAACAGTGTCTGGGTCAGCAATCTCTGGCACTAACAAGCAGGGCTGTGTTACCACCAGCACTTTAATGAGCACGTCCAGCGCTCTTCCTAATTTTTGTATTTGTAAATGCCCTGATTAATCTGGGATGCATTCTAGTGAAATGGAAGTGTTTAATGGCATTACATTACATTACATTACATTTATTTGGCAGATGCTTTTCCAATACACGCATCAGTCAAAATGTGCAGTGTAAGGATTCGCAGTATCAATGGACTACTTTGATATTATAATACAAATCTTAATTAACCTTAATGTTTTAATATTACCTTCTGGTGAATATCATTAGTGGATGACTGGGGGGCATTGAAAGTTATCAGCAAATGATCACCTTATCATTGGGACCTGAAATGGGGGGGGGGCACCCTTTTAAGACTCTTTCTTCTCCTCTTTGAGCAGCTGCCTCAGAAGTCAGTGATGCTCTTGAAGTGCCGTGGGGATTACAGCCAAAGACAAAAGCTGGTTGGGGTGGGGTGGGGGGGGGTGCCTGACCTGGCCTGGCATGGCCTGGCCTAGCCTTTAGCATAGGATCATCCGAGACTTACGCCAGCCAAGCTGGGAAAGAACACTCGCCTCTGACAGAACAAAGGGAAAGGTGTGTGTCAAGGAGTGGGGGAGGGGGTCTACCTGTGTGGATTTAAGTTAAAAGGAGAGAGGGGTAGAGATAAAAGGCAATAAAACAAGATGAAATATTTAATCTGTGTCCTCAAACTGATGGCTGCATATAGATTGTAAAGAAACACTTTTTGGATAATTAACACCTTAAGATTAGGTTGGATTAACAACAACAAGGTTAATAATAATAACAACAATCAAAGTCAACTTTTACTTTTACGTTGACTAAAGGGTAAGGCTACAGATTGTACAAAGTACAAAAAGACATGCACACATATAAAATGTCAATTCTAAATTAGAAGTAAAAATGTATAATTTGGTACAAAGAGAGCGTTTTCACAGGCATAAAATGTGCAATTATTCAGAAGTCAAAAGGAGAACAAACAGAATACTGGAATGTAACTGTGTAACTGTGAATACTGAGTGTAAATGATCGAATGATGATTATAGTAATAATAACAGCAACAACAACAGCAACAGCAATACAAATAATTAAAATCAAACTCATATTATAGTCATCTCAGCTGTGTGTGTGTAAACAGTGAGATGAGAATGTGTGGCTCTAGGTTTTACAGAGTTCAAAGGAACACAGAATACACATATATAAAGAAAGTATAGATTTAAACTAGAAGTAAAAATGTGCAATTTATTACTAACGGTCATCTTTCACAAAAAAGTGTGCAAAGGCTTCATTTTAAATACAATACTAGAATGCATTCACACATGCAAATTAATACGACTACAACTACTACAAATAATAATGATGACGATGATGATGATGATAAAACATATTATTACTACTACTATTATTGCCATTATTTTTATTTTTATTGTTGTTATTATTATTATTATTATTATTATTATTACTATTATTATTATTATTATTATTATTATTATTATTATAATTAGTAGTAGTAGTAGTAGTAGTAGTAGTAGTAGTAGTAGTAGTAGTAGTAGTAGTACTTATTCATTTTTATTAATATAGCAGCATCTCAATTTCCACCATACATCATTTCTAAATACTTCTGTGCATATTCACTATTCAAAAGCCCAGAGCAGCGAGTGAGGCTCGGGTTCTTTATGCATGAGCAGTTTCTTCACACCAGAATGGGCTGTGGTGTGAGGGCCGAGTGTGTTTTGACACAGGCCATGGATAAAGGATGATCCACCCAGAGATCCACAATGTGGGAACAAAGCCACTTCCTTGCAGGGATTGTCAAAATACGTTCAGGAGGCACACAGGGCAGGGATATGTTACATTGTTGTGGGGATTGGCTTTCCAGGCCTACAGATGTGAAGACAAGCACAAACTGAGGATTTAACAGGCATCACTCCAGTCAGCTAATCCGTCACATCTTTGATTCTTTCAGCAGGACACTTCTGTGTCACCTCTTGTTACCTTTGCAACCGAAGACATAGTTATGTATGTTTTTCTCTTCTAGTTGCCTAATATTTTTCATGAATACCTTCAATGTCATATAGTTCCAAGCTTTTCAAAATGAAAAGTAAGCCACTCCTGGGAAGACGCTAAACTATTGGTTGATTCTGCATTTGTGTTTGTAAACAGGAGATACTTTATTGTAGTTAAAATATTAATGAACAGTAATTGATAACATGTTTGTCGCAGTTTGCCACCGAAACAAATGGACTGAATGTACACATAATTATCTCTGTAATCCCTTTAAATTACAGTAAAACAAAAGTAATGACACTTGACTTAAAAGGGTTAAATGGTATTTCAAAAATTCAAAACCAATTGAATATTTACTGTGATTTTCACCATTTCTAAACGAACAAACCAACATTATGGATCATTATTGCTCACAATATCAATCACACAGTAGCTACAAGCTTGGCAAATCTTCTCACACTTGCTCCCAGAGTAGCTCTAACAGCTGGAATTGGAGTGAGCTTGGCTGGGTTCTGTATAAAATCGTCCATATGGCAGTTTGCGCGCACCCTGGATCCCATGCCATTATCGGCCCATAGATTACCGCGTTTATGGGCCCAGAATGGAGGCGGATGAAACCAAACCAGGTCATGCCAATAGATGGGCATTATCTTCAGCTATCAAATGTACACTTCATCTTTTTACAGTGGTTCTGGGAGCTCCCTGGTGAATGTGGCCAGCGGGGGTACCAGAGAGCTGTCAGCATACTGTGCCCTTAAATATTTAACTTCCTCAAGAGATCAGGCCCGTGATATGAGATAGTAGCCCATAATTCTGGCTGACTGGGGTAAGCAGATGTGAAGTTTTAGAATCTGTACCCCTAATATCATATTCACTGAGCAGCGAGCAACCTAGAGAGCATGCCAGGGTCAGCTTTCATATTGCCCAGCCATTCTGGGCATAAAGCGGCTATGAGAAAAAGACATATTGACCTAGGCCAGACATAGCATTTAATGTGGCTTTGATTATGATGTACAGACCGTATAGCAACCTTCTTATAAATTATGAGCTGGGATCAGACCAGACTGGCCAGTTATTGCATGTAATAGCCCATTTAATGATTTTATATAGGGGTCAGATAAAACATGGTCATGTCTTAGGAGGTCTTTTTGGTATGTTGTTAAATCCTGGTGCTGTCGGACTGGTCGCTGAGATAATATCGTTATTTATGACCTGCTGAAAATGTCACTTAAGGAACACATAATACACAAGATATGAGACAATGAATATAGGCAATAATCTTTAGATGATATTTACATATATTATTTAAACTAGTTTGAAATGTTTCTATAATCTGTATTCGTCCTGTAACACATTACTTCTTCCATAAAGTGTCAGTTAGAAGATTCTTGGTTTGTATGTTTGAGGGATAATGTACTACAATTTATGTAGTGTAATTGAAGCACCCTGAGAACATTTGCCATTTGTTCCATTCAGAGTCAGTCTTAGTTTTTATCTGAGGTATCAAGGCTTCAATGCTTGGGTGCCCTGAGAAAACACGATATTCTTTCCATAAGGAGTCAATTAGAAGAGTCTTCATTTTTTAATTGAATTATAAATGAATTTAAACTCGAATGCTCGCGAGCCCTAAGAAAACAAGCTATTTTCCCATTAAGAATCTCATTTTTATATTTGGTCGATATATTTTGTATCTGTGAGTGCTGTGAGAAAACATGCTATATCTTCTACAAAGTGTCAATTAGAATAGTCTTGGTTTTCAGATTTGATTTATTAATTTAAATTCTAATGACTGAGTACCCTTCCTAAAACTTGTTATTTCTTCTATTAGGAGTCAGTTAGAAGATTATTCATTTTTATATTTGAGATATAAATGATAAACTATTAGACATGACTGCCCTTAGGAACCATACCATTTCTTCTATTAAGAGTCAGAAGGGTCTTGGTTTTTATATTTGAGGTATAAATTCATTTTAACTTTCACGCTTGAGTGCCCTGAGAGAAACCTCTAATGATTCTCTATCAGGAAAAGGCATCTGCTCGGGCTAATTAATGGCAGTGGCGATTCACACCTAGAAGAGTGCAACTCAATCTGGCCAAAGACTCTCCAGCCTGCATTCTGTCACTCACTGGATGACTGCACTCCCTCAGGCAGCTCTGAAACACAGCAGCAAGACTCCTGCACCAACCTCCACCTCCAACTGCACTTAAACACCTTGAACACACCCAGCTTTAACACACGAACTGAGTAGCAAACTGCTGTTTAAAGTATATATATCCAACATTTTGTGTACACAACATTTCATATTGAGTTTTTTCTGGATTTATTTACACTTTATATGTTGTTGTCTTGTGTGTCTGTGCAGTCGTAACATAAGCAATTTCCTCTGGGATCAATAAAGCTTTCTAAATCAGATTCACACCCAAATATATTACCATTAGTAAAAATGCTTATTTTTCTATTCTTTTATAAATCAGCAAAAAAATTATATCAAATAGAAATTGCAGTCAGCATAACATCGGAATCTTCAAATATTAAATATAAATTGTAACATTTCTTTGTATTTGGTACATCCACTGTTCCTCAATGACAGCTTGTACCTGAGCTGACATGGACTACACAAGACTATGAAAAGAAGAACTAATCTACCATCTGAACACACACTTTAGAGGAAATGATCCAACAATAAAAATCACCTTTATAAAACCAGGTTTTAAGATGGCTCACATTTGGTGAAATTTGATTAGTGATATTAAAAAATATATAGAATCTTTCTCACTCTTTGTAATAACTTTAGTTTAGCTTTTTTTAGTTTAGCTTTCCTTTTTTTTTAAGTTTCCAGTGTAAAAAGATATTTTCCCAGATTTTTTAAGTATAAAGTAAAAACCAAAATATTATAACAGTATTGCTATTACTAGTAGTAGTAGATTAAACAGTGAAATTTTGTCAAATGTATGTCATATATTAATAAATGAGGAGCTGGTTTGTTGTAATTGAAGTTTTCATTTCTTCAGTGACTCCAGTGTGTTTCTCTACATATACACATGAAAAACTGAGATATGAACAACCCTGCAGGTGTGTACATTTTTTTTAAAGTGGCTTGGCTACAGGTTTTGGTGGGTCTGTATTACATCACTAACACTGAAGAATGCGGCCTTTCTGGAAGGCATGAACTCGACAAACCAACTCCACGAAAACGTCCCCGTTCTGAAGCTGCAGGGTCAGGATCAGGTAGCAGGTGTCAAAGGAGACTGATATTTCCTTTTCCCGCTGTGGGAAACAGGATTACTGGAGTTTAGAATAAACCCACACTAAACACATGCTTTTAAGCGGGAACAGCTCCTGAAGTTTGGGGCTCTGTGGGGTTCAGAAACGCCTGAAACCCTTCATTAAAGTCTTAGCTCACAGGAGAGTGAGGGGCCAAGTACGACCACCTCTCAGAACCCCTGGGCAGAGGGGAAGGGGGGAGTCAGCCTGCAGGATCTGTGAGGAAGAGCAGGGCAATTTTACCTATTACTCCCATCTCTGAGTGTACACAGACAAATCCCCAACAAACGAATGCTTCCTGAGAGTCCAGATCAAACCAACAGAGTTCTATCCAAACTCTAACTTTCAGTCTCTTATCATTCACTTTCAGTTCCAGTGTGCAAATACTAGGTCCTTTTATATATACATTAAGATAGAACAAAATTATATTAAAATATTCATGTTGAAGAATGAAAATATTGAAGCTTAAACAGTGAAAAATACTGAAGTTACCCAATATTTTTTCCTGTTTAAGCTTCAGTGTTTTCATTCATTTAACACAGCTTGCTCTAAAATATCAATTGTATATAAATATAAAACAATTATATATGTACATATATAAAAATATATATAAATATATTTAAATATATGCACACAAACACATACGAAATAGGTCATTATGATATACGACATTTTTTCCTTCCACAAATTTAATTTAAAGCAAAGCAACAAAGCAAATTCTGCGGATTCTGCAAATGACTAGAAAATTATAAGCAGAGTAGCCTTAAATTACCTCTCTTGTTTTCTTAAACCAGCACAATAAATAGGAAGCAGAAATTGTAGAATATTGTAACACATACGAAATAGGTCATTATGCTGTACGTCATTATTCCTTCCACAAATTAAATTTAAAGCAAAGCCACAAAGCAAATTCTGTGGATTCTGCAAATGACTAGAAAATTATAAGCAGACCAGTAGCCTTAAATTACCTCTCTTGTTTTCTTAAACCAGCACAATAAATAGGAAGCAAAATTTCGAGAATTTTGTAAGCAATTTTTTTCACGAGTCTACTATTTAGGATTTTTGCTTTTTGTCTTTTATTTAATTAGACGCAAAATATTTATTATAATTGTGTAATCTATTATAGTATAATAATGGTATATAATATAATTCTATTTGGTAAGGTTTTCTTGCTGGTAATGGTTTATAATCAAAGAAAATCTAACCGAAAAAAATAATGATTTTACAATCATGTATAATATTCTAAAATAATGTGTTTAAGACACACGGAGGGACTGAACGCTGGTTTGGTATGAGCTCTGCTCTAATTACGAGGTGTTTCTTTTGATTTCTTTGATTCCCTTCCCGGGACCACCGCCCCCTGAGTGTTGGACTGGGGGGGTAACTGGACTCAACTAACTTGATTGTCCTGGGACGGCACGAGAACAACATTTCTCTTGTTTCTGACCCCCAGCAGGACGGGATGGACCAGAGAGTGTCCTGCTCACAATAAACCCAGCCCTGCCAGATTCGGCCCTCAACCCCCCCCCCAGAGACCCTCATTCAGGTGAAACTGCGCGTGGTAAAAGGCCCACAGAACAACAGAGAAAGACCAGATCTTCTCGTTCAACTTCAAAAAATTCAAGAGAGAAGAAGAGAAGACGAGAAAAGGAAAGAAAGATCTGAACTCCTGAACTCGAAGGCTCGGCCTGATTCAACTCGACAAGCGGAAAGTGCTCCAGTCTCACCTGCTGATTTCACGCTGCTCGCGCGGGACATGAGTTAATTGAGTCCTTCCCACGCCCCACTAACTAAAACGTAAATACATAACAAATATATGTAATAATAAATAAAGGAGTGATATGGAATGACTGGGAAGTGTTGCTAGAGATGAACACTGGTCCCAAACCAGGATGGACGGACTGACAGAGGGAGTCTAAATGGTTAAATGTGGGGAGCAATTAGGGGCGCGCGCAGCGGGGGGGCGCAGCGGGGGCCGCGGATTAACGCGGACGCTCGATTAATCTCGAAATTCTTCTTATAAATAAACGTCAACTCGATGGAGCTGTTGAGCATGAGATGGGGGCTGGAACAGGACAAGGGTATTCAGGGAGGGCACGCTCTGTATCTGTATGGGGGGAGACGGCGGGCACTTACACTTACACATTGATTTAAATAAATAAACAAAAACATTAAACGAAAATATTTTTGTTAGGGAAGTTTAATTAACACCACTAATAGTTGACGTTTTACTTGTAAAATAGAGTTAATGTTTAAAATAAAATTAGGGCATTTTCCTGCCATGGATGAAATTCACTTCACAAACAGAACACGTTACGTTTTATAGCAGTTTATTTACAAAACATATTACAACCATTCATTAAATAAAAATATATCAACATCCATCTACAAAACAAAAAAAAATGTTTTAGCAAGAATTAGCAAATCGTGCATGGGCGACTAGAATATGTAGTGAGAATATGCAGTGAGTGCACAATATGCACAAGTGTGTGTGGGTGCGTGTGTGTGTGTTCAACACTTTTGCAAATTTAAAACATGACAGTGCAACTGTTTTATATCGTGTTATAGAGAATTGGAATACAAATAAACAGAAAATATATCAAACAAAGCTGTAAAATAAATGTACACTCACAGAGTGCAGTGTTTTTATTTTTCTCCCAACCACACTCTTGAAACAGGTGGGAAAAGAAAAGCAACGCTTCACAGTTTTAGCGTGGTTGCTATGGGGACGTTTGTGACAAGCCCAGTTGCTACAAACACTACTGGCCAATCACAGTGCAGGTCAAAGCCAAAAACGGGTGGGGTTTGAAAAAAAGCCTTTGAAGTTTTTGAAGTTCCAGCTAGATGCTGCGGTGACTTTTGTGGCAGAACGCGGGAAAAAAGGAATCTCCCGCGTTTAGACCTCCGTCCCCTCCCGGTTGTATATGAGGCTGTCCACGCTGAAGTAGCTGGACACAGAGCTCGTATAGTAGCTCAGTCGCCCGTGGCCGTGACCATGGCCGTGACCGAGCACCGGCGATCGCG
The DNA here is from genome assembly GCA_037832545.1 of Rhabdalestes septentrionalis. Lineage (NCBI taxonomy): Eukaryota > Metazoa > Chordata > Actinopteri > Characiformes > Alestidae > Rhabdalestes > Rhabdalestes septentrionalis. Next base: position 36,832,834 of record JBBMFX010000101.1, on the reverse strand, counting down.
CGCCCGCACCGCCCCGCGCGCCATCACCGCTCCCGGCCAGTACAGAGTTCACATGGCTCACGAAGTTGTCGAAGCACGGGCTGAGCTCCGGGGACGGCGGGGAGCGGGGCTCGCTCGCGACGGGAGAGGTTCCGAGCCCGCGCGGGGACGGGGTGGAGCTCGCGCCACCGGGACCACTGTCCGTACCCGAGACCTCCGTCTTCACCGCGTCTGCCCTGCGCTTCCTCTTCCTGCGGAAATTTCCGTTATCGAACATCTTCTCACAGTTCGGGTCCAGAGTCCAGTAGTTCCCCTTACCTGCCAATCAGTCAGACAATCAATCAATCAAATAGTCATAAATATTTTGCAATGAAGATGAACTTCATACTACTGAACACTTAACGAACATATGAAATAAAACAGGAAAGCGTATCCTCTCCCAAATATCAGATAAATAGATGGGAGTGTAGGTAAGCAGATGGTTTGACAGACAGATCGATAGACAGACAGATTTAGCTATTGTGGGCCTTGAGACAGGGCATAACTTGACGCTCTTCGAAAGCTGATGCTCAGGTTACCAATATATTACTTAAAGTAAAAAAAAAAGCAAATACTAGAATTACTTAAACAAACGTGGATCCGATGATATTTTGGTGAAAGAATGAATCCCCTCTTTCCGCAGATTATGAGAACGGACAGCTATAAATTAATTCCCTTCGTGAACTGAAAAACAATGAGAGGGGGAAAAACCCACTCATTCACTAAATGGAAAATAAAGTGCAACAGGTAAAAAGTAGAAGAGCTGTGGCACCCACCAGGGTCGTCCTCGTCTCGCGCCACCTTCTTAAAGCAGTCGTTGAGGGACAGGTTGTGCCTGATGGAGTTCTGCCAGCCTGCCTTGCTCCTCTTGTAGAAGGGGAAGTTCTCGGCAACGTACTGGTAGATCTGACTGAGAGTCAGCTTCTTGTCGCGCGCGCTCTGGATGGCCATGGCGATGAGGGCCGAGTAGGAGTAGGGTGGCCGCACCAGCTTGAAGAGCTCCTGCTGGCTGGACATGGACAGCCAGCCTAGCTCTGCGCCCGCGAGGCCTGCAGGGGGCGCCACGAGCTGCCGTTGCCCCGCGCCGTAGCCGGTTTGCAGGTACGGGTAGGCAGAGGGACCGAGGCCCGGACCGTTCAGCCACAGGTAGGGGTTGGAGGCGGTGTTGGTGCTCGCGCTCGTGCTCGTGGGCGCGTACTCGCCGAGGCCGTAGCCAGGCGCGTGCACGGCGTGCTGTTGCTGCTGCTGGTGCTGATGGTGCTGCTGGTGGTGGTGGTGCTGGTGGTGCTGGTAAGGGCTGAAGTTCTCGCAGTACACCGCCACGTCCAGCAGC
>JBBMFX010000101.1:36816960-36831383 GCA_037832545.1 Rhabdalestes septentrionalis | reverse complement strand
GAGAGAGAGATGAGAGAGAGAGAGAGAGAGAGAGAGAGAGAGAGAGAGGGGGAATAGAATGTCATAGGAAGGAGAGAGTGAGAGGAAGAAAGAGAGAGAGAGAGAACAAAATGAAGGAAAAAGAGGGAGGAGAGGGGTGGGAAGAAGGGAGAGAGAGAGGAGAAAAAGAGAGAGGGGGAGAGAGAAAGAAAGAAAGAAAGAAGAGAAAGAGAAGAAAGAGAGGGGGAGAGAGATAGACGGAGAGAGAAAAAGAGACGGAGAGAAAGGACAGATGGGAGACAGAAAGAGTTGAGAGAATGAGGCAAGAGAGAGAGAAGAGAGAGAGAGAAAGGAGAAGCAGCTTTGTGCGCTTGAAGCTTTTTGGAAACGGTTTCAATTAAGTGATGTGTTTCTGTGAGCGCTGAAGAGGGGAGAATGTAATGCAAAGGCACAAATCACCGCCAGGCTTTTCTCCTGCCTCCGCCACTTAACAGGTTTTATATGACAGGACACAGAACGCCGCACCCCCTCTCAGCACCTTCCATCCCTCCAGGAGACACAGAGACCCCCTGCTGTCATAACGACGGGTCACTGTCATGAGAACACTTTGCATCTCCAAAATGTTACATTTGCAGGAAAAAGAAAGAATAATGAACTATATAATCAGTGACGGACAAACTACTAAACTTCTGTACTTCAGTGAAAACAGATGTGATCTAGGAGAGTCTAAAAATCTATAATTCTACTCGAGAACCACGGGCCAGTAATAAAAAGCATTATTAATTATTAGGCACAAAATGAGGTGGGGAAATTGTCATTTAAATTGAATGATGACTGTTTTTGTATATGAATCCATCCAAAGGGTAATGTAGTGAAAAAATTCAAATAAAATACAGGACATGACTGGAAACTACTGCAATTGTGGAAAGCAGTTTTAAAATAGAAAAAATTAAGTGTATTGTTAAAAACGGTCTGTATTAGTCCATCCATCATCGAATGTTGACACAATGTAAAGAAACAAACAATGTAAAAAAAAAAAACAAACATTGAAATAATTAGCTCAATCCAGTCTTTCATATCACCTTAGGGGTCAGAAACATTGCTGCCTGTACAGTAGGAAAGAAAATGTTTAAATCATGTAAGCTTTTAGTCAAGCTAAGGCTCAATTGTTTTTATAGTGCTGAGGCTCCTTGATTGATCATTAGGTGGGAGGGTGGTCCCTGATTAGTGATTTCAGGGACTGGGTCAATAACCCAGGGACTATATTCTCATGCACATCCATCTAAATGGCAGGGTTCCCCATGGGCCATTGCTTTACTTGCATGTGATCAATTCAAAAAAGCTTGATTAGTCTGGTAATTGGCTCAAAAGATGTAACAAAAGACCAATCAATCAGTGTTACCAATTCAAGGTCTTTCAGGGTGAACCCCTTTAAAAGAAGTTAGTAGCGTTAGCATTCAGGGTTTCAGCCCCAGTAGCGGCAGATGCTGTCTTGCACAAGGATGTCCTTGAAATTATTTTATCTGGTAGATTTCCACTGACACAAATTTAGTTTAGTTCTTAGCTAAAAGCTACATCCTTTTCAGAACACGACTCATTTAGTCCAGGGCCTAAACCCAGTGGAATCCACCCTGTTCTGTACATGATGTGTCAGAAAACAGCAGCATAACAGTACATCATCTACTCATAATATACATTATATTCTCTTTCACATTTCAGTTCAGTGAGCGTGATTCATCACCTCTATAAGCTCATTGCAAAACACATTGATCCTGACTTAGGAAGCTAAGGGGCCAGACATAATGGCGATGCAGTGCATCAGATATATCAAAGAGAAGATATGAGAGAAATGAGCTGTGCTGAGCACTGTTAAGAACCAAAGACAGCAGATTCATACAGGATTTATTCTTCATAAGCACTGAAGCGAATGCATAGCCAAAAAAAAAAAAAAAGAACAGCCCCCCACACGCACCAAAGACAAGTGCCTGGTAAACAGACATGATCTGTATCTGTAACCTTTTCTGCACAAGAATCTGAAAGGAGAGGCTGTGTGTTTATATGTAAGGTTTTAATGTTAAAATGTAAGGAACATAAAAATAGCTTTAAAAAATAAAATAAGGAGAATAACAAAACGACGGGTCTGGAGTATCAAACTTATAGCCTGATACACAGCTCTAAAATCATAGAAATCTACAACATAAAAACACAGCTAAGCCACAAAAAAGTGATGGGATATAAATGTACACTGTACTGTAGTAACAGGTTTTAACAGTCCAAAATGGCGTATGTAAGCGCACTGGGGAGCACCAACTCCCTCACACTACTGCCTGCATATTCTGCATATTCTAGGTATACTTTCTGTTGTGCACAACCAAATTAGTTATAGGAGTGAGTGTTGTAAACTCAGGACCCCCTGTACTTACTTCCATATTAATTAGCACATTTAGGTCAAATAAGGTTATTCAAACTGGTACTTAAAGCAATCCTATCAAAAAGGATTTGATGCCTCATTTTCAAATATGCAAAAAATGTCTAGTTTGTTTGTGTATATATACTCCATCCATCCATCCATCCATCCATCCATCCATCTATGTGTACCACTTCTACCTTTTTCTCTTGTTCTGTCCACTTTGCTGAAATAACAATGCATATTTGTGTTAGCTCTTAATACACTGATTTTATCATTTGTTTTACTCTAATTTCAGTAGGGTTTGTTTTAGCATTTATAGCATTTGTTTTGGTCTAATTTCAGTCAAGACTGGATCAACATTAACACCAGTCACACAATAATAAAAGTTTTTAAATTCTTTTAAAGTAACTCATACTAAAAATGTGTATTGCTGGTCCTTGTAATGGATTTGTCCCTAAAGCCATCTGATCTTTTCTTTTTAGTATATAAATCTTATTACAGCACAATTTTTGTAGCTTTCCTGGGGCCATACCCGCTGACTGGCAAAAACTGAACCAGACGGAGGTACTGAATTCTCCACATCCTCCCCTGTGTCAGCAGGCAGTAATGCAGTTATCAGTGGGGATGGAGCCAGAGTCTATCAGGTGAATCTCTAAACGCTGCAAATATGAAGATCGTGTCTACAGAAACTGTGCTCTGCAAATCTCCGCTTTTTCAGCCAACACTACAACAGAGTCGGGATGAAAGGGAGAAAAAGGAAACGGCGGGGAGATAAGTTTGAGCTTTGTAAAGGTGAGGGTGAGTCAGCCAAAGTACAGTAGACCGCCCAAGAGAGATAATACTGCTAATCTGTGTGTGTGTTTGTGTGTGAGAAGTAATGTGCTAGTATATACATTTGCCGATCAAATTTAGAGACATATTGCCGCCTCATGAAATGTAAACTGTCCTGCTGGCACTTTTCAGTTAAGTAAGAAAAAGTAGTTATCAATACCAAGTCAGCATCTGGCTTAACTTCTGAATGAAGAGTTTTCCTGTATTGCTAAAAGCACAGATTTTAAATTGCCAGGGTCTTATTTGTAATTCACAGCCATTTCCAAAGCTTTTCTCCAAAAAGCCCAAAATATTTAGTTACCATCCAATACCCGCTTCAGCGAATCTGTGTTTCATTAAATTAAATCAAATTCAGAAAACTATATTGATTGTGGAGGAAATTGCTTAAATCATGTGTTTTCCAGTGAAGGTTATACTGATTACTCCCACATTCCACAATGACAACTGTAGGGACTGTGATGGGCACAGAGCCAAATCTGACTGCTTCATGATGGACACAAACACTTTGGCTGACCATCAGACCTCAAAGCCAATTCTCGTGGCACAGTAAGAGAAATGACTGAATCCTTACCTGACAGGATTGATGCTGTAGTAAAGCATGGGGGGTGCCTAACCAAATATAAGAAATGATGCATGCAACCAATTTTTTTTGTCCGGTGAGCTTATGAGATGGAATCATATTGAAGAAATTCGGTCACAGATAATAAAATCAGAAGTAACTCACAAAATATATAAAAGATGTCAATCAGAGCCCTGCAGGAGAGAATTCAGACCTTTACAAAAGCTCTGAACAGCCCCCCGGGGTGCAGTCACTCACTGGTTTTACAGCTACACTGTGTCCTTTATCCCAGTGCTTATAGCCCATCGCCTCTAGGCAGATGCCATTTTCGGTGGCAAGAATTCATTTCGGTGGGAAGTTCCTGATATGAGTAGCCTTAGTTTGATAGCCATAAGCAACTATGGATTTAAGGAGAAAATATTTTGTAGGTCCCCCTATAGACCTCAAACAGCTCTGACCAATCAAGGAACAGACTCCACAAGACCCCAGAAGGTGTGCACATTGGTGTGCTGTAGTATTTGGCACCAAGACATAAGTCCTTGAAGTCCTGTAAAGCAGATCTGTTAAGTCCTGTACATGTGGAGGCACCTCCATGGACTGGACTAGTCCAATGCATCCCACAGATGCTGAAACAAATTGAGATCTGAGAAAACTGGAGGCAACACCTTGAACTCTGCCATGTTCCTCACACCATTCCTCAACAGTTTGTGTAGTGTAGGAGGGGTGTGTTATCCTGCTGAAAGGGTACTTTTCTATTGGGGAATACTGATGCCATGAAGGGTGTATTTGGTCTGTAACACTGTTTAGACAGGTGGTACATGTCAAAGTCACATCCACACGAACGCCAAGACTTAAGGCTTCCCAGCAGGGTATCTGCTGCTTCATTTCCTCCCATAATACATCCTGGTGCCATCTTTTCAGGCATGCGACACATAAAAAAAGAAAACCTGATTCACCAGGCCACCTTCTTCTACTATTGATGCTAATGTGCCCATCGCGGGTGTTTGTGGTGCCGAACAGGGGTTAGCAGAGGAACACAGAATGGCCTGCAGCAAACATTGCTCTTTGTGTGTTCTTTTAACCATAGTCAGCACAGAAATTTGTGCTACAGTTCTTCTGTGGGATCAGACCTGATCAGACTTCAGTCCCCATTAGCATCAAAGAGCCTTCAGTGCCCATGACCCTGTAACAGGTTAACTGATTTTCCTTTCTTGGGACACTTTGAATAGGTTGTAACCACTGCATACTGGGAACACCCCAAAAAGACTTGTTGGTTTGAGGTACTCTGACCCATTCTAAAAATCACATTTTGGGCCTTTTCAACGTCACTAAGATCCTCATTTTTGCTCATTTATTTGCTGAAACACAACACATTGGTGTCCTAGTGGTTAGGGATTTGCCCCTGGGATCAGATACCAGGACTGCCAGTGGCACCACTGAGGTACCCTTAAGAAAGGAACTGACCCCATACACTACTCACCGGATGCTGTGTTCCTGGCTGCCTGCTGCTTCACTTGGTGAAGGGGTTTAAGGAGATTCAAGAGTTGAGGAGTTGTTTCTGAAAATGTCTTCTGTTGTAGCTAATTAGGATTAGGTATTTTTACATTCAGCACAGAATTCTTTTCTCTGAATCATTAAAAAAAAAAAGAAGACAGAAAACAGTGGCATGAAAATTGCCCCCTTCCTCATTTCCTTCATTTTCGCACATTTCGACTCCGTGCTCCACAGAACATAAAAAAATGCTTGAGGTTATCAAAGTGTTTTTTGGCAAAAGTGAGATGAGCCTTTTTGTTTCACTTGATTAACACTGTATTTCATCTTAAAACTTCTCTTACAACACTGTTGTTGAGTCTTTCACATTGTGGAATTACAAACACTGACCTTATTTGAAATGAGTGAAGTGCGCTTTATATATTTTTAGATGTTTGTTTGGGTTTTTTGTGACTTCCCAGATAAGCTCTTATTGTTTGGTAGGCTGGCCATGTCTGGGAAGATTCACAGCTACTTTAAGAGTGAACACTGGTGTTTGCACTTCTGTAATGCTTAGAAGACTGCATCACAAATTATGTACATACATGAAAGCATATCAGCAGTTAAACTCAATTGTTGAAACTTCTCAAAATATTAACTTTTTATTCAAGAGTTGAAAATATCAGCATATGTACTTACTCCTCCCTCGAAATACTAATACCTTCAGGTGCAACTGCAGTTCCACAGGCTTTTAACGTAAACTGCAGGGACAGTCTATAACATTGTTTTTTTTTTAGAGCAGCAGGGAGAGAACAAGGAGAAACCAAGAGCTCGGAGGGGGATAAAGGTCAATCATCGATTACACTTTGAAGAGGAAGGATGTGTCAGAATCACGACCATGATTTACATCACACCAACAAGCTAGCACAGTCGCACAACTCCAGCAGCCATGTTTAAAAATACATAGATTGAGTTTATTTAAGTCAGTAGTGAATCTGGAACAGTCAATGTTATTGAAATCCAAGGTTACAGCATTACAAATTCTATACAATGATAGTACAGTGGGAGTTAGTTGTGTGCACTCCAAAAACAAACAAACAAAAAAAGTTGTAAGGGAATAAAAAAAAAATCCACATAAGCAAGGAATAGTACTTCTATAGAAGTACACAGAAGAACTTTACAGTCCCTGTGATTGAAAATCCTAAAAAGCCCTTTTTTGGATAAAAATGCCAGTTAATTTGATATGTTAATACAAAAAGGTCATAAAATTCACTTCCAAAAGAAAAAAAAAATAATAATAATAATCATATATACAAACCTCTGTACATATATGTGTATATATTGAGGAAAGCAAAAAAACAAAAAACTAGCACTTAAGAAAGTGGAAAAAAAGGGAATCTGATTATGTAACAACACCTCAGCTTTGGAAAGTGGTTTGAGTTGGTCATATGTCTTGGTCATAATGGCTGAGAGAGGAAAAAAAGCAACACTCAATAAATCTGGACTCGATCAGCACACTGGTGAAAAATTGCAATGACAATCTGGAACTGTAGCCTGACAAATGGGCTGGGCTTTCTTGCATTCTGAAGCCAGGTGAGCTGGATGAGCCAAAGTCTTGATTTGTTCTTTGTAGCCACATGCTTCACAAGAACATTTCATTTTACAGGCCAGCAGAGGTGTGAAATAGATCATATATTGTACCGAGCCCTGACACCCTGGATGAGGCTTTAACTAATAATGAGTGGGTGAGAAACGGAGTCCCTGGACAGGTCAGAGAGCAATGATGAACTCCTCAGCCTGTCGCACTGTAAGGGAAGGCCATTCAAAATGGGCCGAGCCCAGTCTCTCAGGGAGGGGGCGAGTCGCAGAGGGTTCCGTCTGAATTGAATCGGTCGTTTCCGTCGTGAAGCTCACTGGACAATACCTGAGTCGATGGACGCTTGTTTCCGTGTGGTTTTTGGAGGAGGAGGAGGAGGGGTCTTACTCGGCAAGGGAGGGGGGAGATGCTGGAAAAGAGGAAAAGATGAAAAGGAAAAAAATTAGAAAGGGAGAGAGAGAGGGTGGGAGGGGGAGAGAGAGAGAGAGAGAGAGAGAGAGAGAGAGAGAGAGAGAGAGAGAGAGATAATAAAAAGTTAAATTCATGGAGTGAGCACTCCTTTCTAAGGCAGAAGAAGAGTTCTTCACCTCGGCACACGGTGTTCCGGGAACCCTATTAAAAACATATTCCTCTATGCTGTATCTACTTTAAATGAAAATAATTGCCATCTTGCTCTAGTAATCAGAACAGCAGGCTAAGTAAGCCCCAGAGAGAATCAGCAGGCAGCTAAAAGCAGGTCCACACTCACTAGACCACGCACAATTATGTGGCCCCTATTCGTGATCTAATAGAGGCCAAAGTCTTTAGGTTAATTAACCACACTTTCCCAAGCACAGAGATTTAAGAACACAAAGCAGAGGTTCATACACAGAGAGAAAGTAATGGCACAACCGAACAGCAGCCATCTTGATTTGCCCTGTAGTCGGAGAAGTTAACTTCTTATAAAAGTTAAAGAAAAAACAAAACAAAACGCAAATTTACACAATTTTTCACTTTGCCCAGATGTAGTTCTGAGTCCTAATTTAGGTTTAGTGTTGGAGCTGCAAGGTTAACATTGATGTATTGTAAAAAAAACGTCTCTCAAACTGCATTTTAACTAAGGTGGAATGATTTGTTGATGCTGTTGACTTACTTCAAGTTATATAAATAAACAAAACGTAATTCCTACAACACATTTTAGACATTAGGTTTGAAAAGAAAGATTTTGGATCCTTACATATGACTGTCATTGGTACAAAAACTCATCTTGATCAGCCCACCTACTCCTTTAGGTGGTCTGTTTTCACAGAGTCAGTAGTGACTGTTGGCTTCTTTTGGTTGTTTGCAATGTTAGCCTTCGGTTTTAATCTAAAGAAGCAACTTACAGACTCCAAGCATGTCTTGGATGATTGCCTAGATCTGGGGTATGTGTGCTAAATTTAATTATTTGCTGAACTATTCCTTTAAGGTCAGGCTTACGCAACCTCTTTTTGTTTTCGTCATCTAGCAGCTAGACTTAATTCACCATTACTCTTGCAGGTGTGTTGTTAAATTTTAAGAGACAAGACAAACAGAGCTTCTCATCATACATTCAAGTAAACAGAGGAGAAGAAATTCCATCCGAACATTTGTGAAGCAGATAAGACAGGACCGGCGTTTAAATCTTTATAACATCCTCTGTGGAAGTGTGTGCATGGGTGAGCATGAGGTTAAGACATGATTTTACAGAGAGAACTGTCATGCTGTCGTGCTGACATTGTGACAGCTGTTCGATGTAAATCACACAGCTCAGTATGGAGCAGTTATAAGTGCCTTTCAGCAGGAAATCACCACACCTGCTGTACACAGCGGCACAGCCATCAAGAGAACACGTCAAGGACTGCCGCTAGGAAGACAGCGGTTAATGTGTTGCATGTCGATGCATTACAACAACCGTACAAACATTCACGTGATGCAAGAAATGGAAAGAAAGCCTTACAAAGAGAATCTGTCAGATAGTCTCTGGGTCACTAGAAAGAAAGGATTATACTGTTATCATTGACATTAACAACCAGATCTGTTTGCTGGATCTGCCGTTCATTTATCCTAAGCCCTAGGATTAATTAGACCTCTTACAGATAGATGTATGGACCAAGAAAGAGGAACCGACTAGATAATAATCATGTTCAGTAAAGAGAAAGAGAAGAGTGAAGAGGTTGAAAAAAAAGGACACTAATATATACTATATAAGAGAGTGGTAAAGGCCTGGGTAAATGAATATAAACAAAATGGCAGTGACTATGAAAAAAAAATAAACAGGTTCCCTAGAGGGAAGCAATGGAAAGAGAGCGTGAGTCCACAACGTATGGTATAGAGCATTTCGTATATTTGTATATTTGTTTGTCTTCTCACGCATTTACCAGACAAAGGAAACATGTTTTCAGCCAATTAAGGATTGGGCAAAGGTCACATGCATACAGAGAGACAGGCCTTGTCAAACCCGTCTTCGTTTGTTGTTTTTGTTTTTTTGGTGGTGGTGATGTTGGTCTGTGTGGGTAAATGTAGTTACTGGTGCTAAAACTGTGGCCCAAAGCTGAAATTAATCCTAAATGTATTATACTAAGTCCAATGAGGCTCACCACACATTTTTTTCCTCCAAAACTAAACTGCTTGACAATATTCTTTGCAAACTCACCTAAAACTTGCCTTTTATTAAAGATCTACATAAATATTACATGGCCTATTGATTAAACATTGAAAATTGTATGCCATGGGGAAAAACATTTTATTTGCCTTTTTACATGGACTGTATATCCTACCTGTAAAAATGTAAAATATTTCCCATTTTGGCATCAATGCAGAAGATTTAATCAAATATTAGGATATAGATGCAGCAAAAACGGCCACTCATTCAGGGTTAATTTAGTCCAAAAATGTTAAAGTTAACTCTGACTCTGTTGACACCTGGTCACTTTTTGTGTCTTGAGTATCAGGACTGGATCTGGATGAGGCCAAACCACATAAAAATATGTTTATTTAAATCGGATCAGTCAAACCACTTCAGGAGATGTACTGAGATGCATTCGAGGCTTATTATATTAGTGTAAATAAACTCATCTTTCTAAGACAAATTCAATAACCAAAACCCCGCCTAAAACTGTGACAGCTCCTTGTTCTGCAGTGCTGCCAATAGAAGAGACCTTGGGCATCACTGCTTTTTCAGGTCTGCTGAAGTGAGAGCTGGTATGAAATGTCAATATTAAACATCGCTATGTAGACACTCACATAATGGGCAGAGCTGAATTACGATGCTACGAGATCTCAGCATTATTTTGTTGGGGCTAACACATGAATATACTGTTTAACATTTCTGCATTACACGCTTTTATATAATGACATGTTTGGGTATTACATGTTTTTAATTTTGTGATTGTATCTGGTCTTTCAGCCAACATGGGCAGATATTTCAAGTTTTTGTACAGATACAGGAAAAGTGTGTGCAAATCTTACAAAAGATGAGCTTTTATGCTTGACCCAAGCTGTGTCTATATGCTCATGTTTAAACTGAACCAAAAACAAGATGTTATGGATGTTTTTGCATGTTACCCGGTGGTGTGGAGGAGGCGGAGGAGGTGTGGTTGGGCTGGCCAGCTCTGGGTTTTCCATCAGATTTCCATAGTCACCCATACTGCTTTTGATTGGTAGAGGAGGAGGAGTCTCCCCCTTATCTCCATAGCCCATTCCATTCAGCTCTAGATCTGCCAGTGACACAAGAAAAACAGGGTGAAGCATGGTCTAAACTCTGCAGAGAACAGTGGATACCCTCTGATCTGGCTCAGCCTTGCTGAAATCTTGCAGCAAAGATGATGACACATAAAGCAACCTCTAGATCCTCAGACTGAGGGTTGTGCTTCTACTGAGCGTGCCCAGATAGCGCTTTTCAGAGGAAAGGGGGGGTTTGGGTGTGGAGGACAACAACAACCAGCTTTCAGGAATATCCTATTCTGTTTCGAACCACACAATACATCACGAGCTGGTAAAGCTCCAAATGAAATCCACTGCAAATGCAAATGCGCCTGCCATGAATGTTAAATGGGTCTGATGTGGATTCTGACTTAGTTTATACATAAATAAGTAAATAAGTCGAAGAAAGAAAAATTAAACATAAACATTTGAATGACATGTGATGTAAATAAAACCAACTGAAATGTCACTCTTGCTAGAGTGGCTGTTGCAAAACCCGAGATTGAATAACATTACGGGTCATGTAAAATTAAGCTCAAGCAAATGCAATTAAATGTAATGGTAAACAAAGATAGATAGATATAGTAAGTAACTACTATCCTAAAGCGGAAGTACAGTCATGCTACCAGACGTCCTACTGACCATAGTTACATAATCACTGGGATAGGTACCATATTGGAAAGCAAACACACAAAAACAATAAAATGGATTGTGTTACATACTGGAGGAGGAGAGCATGCTGAACTGCAGCTTGACCCTGGGAGTGATGGGAGGAGCAGATGAAGCAGTTTGGGGGACAGGAGGACCTGGGGACACGGAGAGCCTCTTTTCTCCCACTATGTTTATCACCTGACTCTTCGGCCTCTGGGGGCGCAGCGGGCTAATCTGTAAACACAAAGGGTAAAGAGAAAAGCGTTCAATGATCCGACGCAATAGAAACATTGCTGTCCTGAAAAGGCAACACATATCATTTCCATAATATGATCTGGTATAATTTTCCTGGCTGAGCTGCAAGAGCTTTATTAGTTGTGTCCATGTGCGAATAAATAACACAAAAGCCCTCACAGCTCATCAGGAATATTACATTCACTTCAGTGCGAACATTTATCGAATAAACTAACAAAAAAGTCAGTTTTTCTTCTCCCAATCATCCCAGAGATGGGGACTCCTTCTTTGTTTGGGCACTTACAGGGAACATGAGGAATGATATTTAATATTAAGCTACAGCAGATGCAATAAAAGATAATGGTCAACAAAGAGAGCTACTGTATTACTACTTGCAGGAAATGAAGGTTGACACTGGCAGCACTGCTAAGCTCTTATGGCTATTAGGCAGAAGCACACACTATGGGGCAGAAAAACAATCTATCTTTTTGTGTTAGCTTGCTGAGTTTTCCTTGAGTTGAGGGAAATAATAATGGGGTCGGTAACAGACATGTGGTATGAAAAGGGGCAGAAATGTGCTTAAAAAAAAAAGGGGACATGGAGTTTCAAGAGTTTTGTGATGGATTGAGTACAATAGAGAAAAAAATGTACCTAGTAGCACAGACTGACTGTGGTAAAGCATAAAACTTTCAGTAAGACATTTATGGGCTGTGCAATTACGGAGAACTAACTGACAAAATTAAAATCACAAGAAGACATTGTTCAGTAAGGGGGAAAAAAAAAGTCATATTGATGTTTAAAGAGGCAATTTCAGGCTGCTCTCTAAAAAGCCAGGACCATATCACTGTTTATTCCACTTTATTGTAGCATTTTTTTTTCCAGGCGACACATTACCCTGCAAGGTTACCAGATGCTTTTAACTGATTATTATGCAGGTGTAATGGGCTTCCCTCGGTGTGTATTTTGCACAACGTTGGCCACATTAAGTAGTCCAAATAGATGCGTAAGCGAACAGGCTCGTTTGTTAATATGTTAATTTCAGATTTATAGCCTGAACATGAAAAAAAGAAGAAAAAAAAGAAAGAAAAGTAGGTGTGTCAGAACAAATAATGCTGGATGAGTGTATGCACGTCTGTGTGTGTTTTCTTACCGTCTCTGACAGGATCACCGCCTCAGTGGGCTGCATGGGTATGTCAGTTGTCTTCAGCTCCTTGTCAAAAATGTCTTGATGTTTGCTGTTCCTTTTTTCTTTCCTTTTCTCTTTCTTGTCCTTCTCGGGCTCATCCCGGTCTAGCTTGTCCTGAGACTTGAAGTGCTGCTTCTTTGGCAAGAGTGGTTCCAGGGAAAAGCTATCCAAGGAAAGAAGAGAATGGAGAGAGAAGGCAGAGCGAGGATGAAAGGTGAAAGGTGGAGTAAAGAGGAACCAAGGGGAGTAAGAAAGCGTGAAAGGAATTTAAAGGTGGGCAGTATAGAGAAAAGGGAAGAAAAATACATGGAAACACAGCAAAAAGGAAGGAAAAAAAAGGAAAAAAAAGAAAAAAAATGGACAAAAATGGAAAGGAGAAGAAAAGAAAAGAGGAGACGAGAGCGGAGGAAATGTGTGGGAGGAGAGGAGGGGGAAAAAAAATGAATGTGAGAGCAAGCTTCAATATCACACTATCTCATATGTAAAATGAAGAGCAAACGGAAATGAGCCTCTGACATTTGGTCCGTGCCCGAGAGGAACCGCAGTAGTAGGAATATAAAACTTAATATTTATGCATCTCTGATCAGAAAATATTTCTTTGGAGGGCAAATCCTACTAATAAAAAGGTTCTTTTACACTAAGGAACTTATCTCATTTTAGTCCTCAGGTATATTTCATGGTAATTTATAGTTTTGAGAGTCCACGCTCGCTGTATGGGGAATGTTTCCTGTATATTTCCACTAGAAACATATTGGATGTGTCTGATTGGCTGCAAACATGGCAAGAAAGAATGTAAGTCAACAACTCCATCTCACAAACTGCCCTTATCAACACTCATATCTGAAAACATGGAATAAATCCTGCACATGCAATAATAATAAAAAAAAAACTCTGCAAGACAATGGACATAATTTATGCATGCACTTTCAGAAATGCAAGCTAACGAAAGGCTGGCTTTAGGCAGGCCGGGCTTTCAAAGCAGAGTGAAATATTCATTGGTCCTTTGTAATAACTACACACGAGGAGCTATCTACTCTAAAATGAACTTGCTGACTGATATTGCTGTGTTATTTCCACAGAGTCGCTAGGATAAAAGAACACAGTCTTTGAAATGGTGCATGAAACTTGCATGATTTCTGAAGCAATCTTAAAATGTCTGAAGCATCCCTTTGAAGTGGTAAAATCTCCATCAAATTTGAGCGCTTGGTAAATAAGTGACAGATCATCTGGCCTCAAACAGGACCATCATTCTCAAAGTGACTTGCTCTACTTTATTAAGACTTGGTACACAAAAGCAAGTCTAAATCTTCGACACCCAACGCTGCCTTTCATAATTGGTGTTTCTCTGCGCTGGCGCCGGTTCGAGCTAAGCAGTCCGCTTCAACCAGACGGATTAACTGATCAAATGAAAGAGCATGTGGAGCAATGCCCTTTGCAATTAAATACCAGTGGAGGGCATCGCTGATGGGATCACACTCTCCAACCGCGTGCTAATTAATCCTTCAGGCTGGCATCACGGTGCCCGCTACGCAGGACTGGCATCAACCTCTCAATATGTCAGACACACACGCAAACACACACTAATCAGGCACACACACATTCCTTAATTATGCTGTGGAAACACAAACGTAAAATGCACAATACCACTGAGCTTTTCTTGCTCATTCCCTCTCTCACACACACACACACACACACACACACACACACACACACACAGACACACACAGACACACACAGACACACACACACACACACACACACACACACACACACACACACACACACACACACACACACACACACA
>JBBMFX010000101.1:36753893-36772156 GCA_037832545.1 Rhabdalestes septentrionalis | reverse complement strand
GAGAGAGAGAGAGAGAGAGAGAGAGAGAGAGAGAGAGAGAGAGAGAGAGAGAGAGAGAGAGAGAGAGGGAGAGAGAGGGAGAGAGAGAGAGAGAGAAAGACTAGTTGTTAATGCAGAGCAGCTACAGAGAAACAGGTTCAGTTGTGTACTCTGGTCCAGCAGTGGAACAGCGCCTACCACCAGTGCGTTGTCCCCACAGGGCTGCTTTATGCTGGGGTTTTAGCATTCTAGCTGTTAACAGAGGAAGCACCTGACCTCAAAAGTGGCGTCAAGTCCAACTCAAGTCTCTCTGGGGGGGGGATACGTAGGGCAGCGCTTAGGGAGAGGCAAGCAGGCACAAAAGACCACTGGCAGTGCTCTTACACATTGGGGCTGAAGCCATGGTACAAGTCAGTAGCTTTAATATTAACTTGACAGGATTATTAAGGTGCATATCCAATTAACAATATCATCCCTATCTTAATGTTTTTTTTGAGCAAAGTCATAACTAAATACCTTAGTAGAATCATGGGTGTGCTTATCTCACATATTAAGCATCACAATTATATGATGATCACTGGGCTGTGGGCTATTTTAGAAATGCCAGTCTAAGAGGGTGGTCAGATTATGCCCTTTCAAACCCTTTCAAACTTGTTTCTTTTCATTGTTATCTATGGAACAACAGGCACCAAGACGGAAAAGACAATCTAGTGTACCCATCTAGCCCCTTCATGTTTTTTAAGCACAGGTTTAACTTGAAAAACAGTTACATGTCTGCCAAGTGCCACAAAAATGGCTTCCGTCAATCACAGCTGAAGAATGATGTCAATCAATCAATCATCTAATATGGAGGAAAGTCTAGCTTTTGAACACTTGAAGCTGTACATTTTAAACAAAGGCAATCACAACTTCAGTGTTTGCTATTTACGTGTCGGCTTTGAAGTCTTTATCGCTAGTCTCTGTCTTTTAACATCTCTGTCTGCTTGTCAATCAAATGGGTTAACTCGCCTCAAAAATGGTGCCCTGCTTCTTAAAAACACATTTTGAAAACCTGTTTAAAAGGTGTTGGCTGAACGCCCTTTTAGTCCCCAGAGTACGAATTTACATAGAAGTTTGTAGAACTGTTATAAGTATTAATACTAATTAGTAGCTCTGCAATAATGAAATCCTCATAATAAACATAAAATTTCCAGCACAGATAAAAGAAGTGGTGCCTGATTGATAAATAGGTTTAATAAAAGAAGTCAGCATGCTCTCTCTGCACCAAAGTGAATGCCTTTATGGAAAGAGCAAAATTCTGCAGTATTTCTCCAGATCCTCCAGTTATTAAACCCATTAGAGCACATAATGGCAAAGGATAATGCATAAGCAGAGATACAGTCAAGTCTCTCTTTACATTTCCTACAACTACAAATGAAGAGAATAATGGTATTCTGCCCAACAAACCACTGCAATCCACCTGAAAGAACCAATTTTAATGGGTGTCAAAGCATGCATTATGACCTATTCTGTACAGATGGCTTGCAAAGTATAAGAAATTGCATCAAAATGGACGCCACTATAACAGCTCTACAATGCAATTGTCCCTGTCAGGATGAAACCTTGCATTTTTGTCATTTTTCATTTTACATGGATGGAAATTGCTTATTGCGTAACAATTTTATATATTTTTTCTTATAAATATACAAAGTTTGCTCTGACAGGGACAAAATGTAAATTCTCAAACTATCAAAATACGTAATAATTAATAATAACAACAATTCTTATTTTTGTTATGTTGTTTATTTTTATTATACTAATAAAACTACTTTTCTGATTCTGATTCTGATAACGCCACTGCGGCTAGTATTACTGCTAACAATAATAAAAAAACATGCTTTTTCAATTATAACAAGTGTGATACACTCTTTCTACTAAGAGTAAAGCAAACTGAACACTAATTTTATACTTGTCCTTAAACTTTTTTGTTGCAGTTTTATGGGTAGGCAGGTGAATTAGATGTCAGCAAAACTGACCCTTTGGAAACTGCGAGTGAAATGAAACTCGCACTGCATCATGTCGAAAAAGATGGGAATAGTAGCTTTGCGTAGCTCAATCTCTGGCACCAGGGTCATCTCCAGAATCGGTCCCACCATCTCTGGAATGAATTTGATCTTGTGTGGACCTGTAGGATGCAAGCAGTTCATGAAAATAAATGTAAATATGCTTTAGCCATTGGCAGCCAATTGCTGTGCAAAGTCACAATTATTAACATTTCAGAAGTTGCATTTGTTTGAGCATTTAGGGCTTACGTTCACTTCTTCAAATCTTACACCATTTTCTCAAGGGTGTTGTCGCCATTTTAGTTCATTTTAAGACGAACGAATGTGTTTTCATGCTCTACTTGCCTCTGTCTGATATTATAACCGAGTGCGCACTATCAGGCAAGCAGGATTCTACATCTCTGTGTTGTCGTATCTAAAGATGTGTTTTAGAGATTCTCTCTGGCTCTTACGTTCGCTCTCCCACACACAAACACCCGAGTTCTTTTAGTTTGTAAAACAAAACATCTTATGGAATCATGTCAAAGGATTTTTGAGGCATTTTTCGAATGCTCCGCATATTTAGACTCTGCACTCTGAGTATAAATATACTTGTGTTCAGAGCTGCAATTACAAGCACCACGAAAAAAGACGTGAGACTTCTTTTCCACAAATGAATAGAAAGTAGAGGAAACAGAACCCTCACCATGTTCTCAGCTTTGTCTGCAGCAACTGATCACACCCCAATTTGCACATACATTTATAAACCACTTGCAGTCAAGTTGGGAAAATAGCCTTCAGGCAAAACAGCTGATTCCTAGTCAAAAAATAAACCATGTACATTTTGCACAACTTTTACTGAAATGTGGGCACATGTTTGTGAGACCCCTCGGTGGAAAAGTGCTGATCTAAGATTTTGCTCTAAATTATACAATGATTATATGTGGAGCAGCTAAACCTAGAAGAACATATATTCTAAGACCAACACTCCACCTTGGGTTCTTAAATTTGTCTTTGTCTTTACATTCTAAAGCAGTAAATGAACCTTTCTGTGCACAAGATGAATAATTCAGTATAACGCAGAAATTCTGATTCAAAACACCCATAACAAAAAATCAATTTGATCAACGGACACTTTAAAGGGAATTCCATCAATGTTTAAACATTGATGCACTATTGAACCATCAAGATAAAAAGCATTGTTTGCTATAGAAAATGACCAAAAATGACCCCCTGTGAGTTTTATATGTAATGCTGATAATGGTAAAATAGAGGTAAACCTGTAGGAGAACAAACATAAAAGCATACTACAAAATCAAATGTGATTATTACGATAATAAAATAAGATACTCCTTTATTGTCATTGTACTCGAGCAGGATGCTGTACATACAACAAGAAAGCTACCCTTTCTTGTAAATCCTCTAGTCTCAGCTAGTGGACATGTGTTTAAGTGGTTCAGAAGGTAGTGGGTCTGAATCAAAACACTGCAAGTGACACCACAGATGTTCCCTTGAGCAAGATACCAAACCCACACACCGCTGCCTCGGCTCCCCTCATTGGTGAATGGGGTACATGCAGAGAAAGAATTTCACATTGCTCAAACTGTGTGTTGTGTTGCCACTATACTTTTATGCAAAGTGCTGCAAAATTCAGGTCCAGGCTTAATCCTTGTCAGGCAAACTGGTCCTTATCACCACCTCAAGTTAATTCAAGAGCATTTCACATCAGTCCACTCTAAACATCGGATTTGATTATGCAATGTCAGTTTATGATACATTTCTGACTCACCCAGGTTATACCACATGTCCCGAATCTCAAAGCCGATCTGACGTCTCATGTCCTGATACCTGGAAAAAACAAAGGGAAACGTTTCAGGCTGCAGGTAGCACAGACTTGTCCAAGCCAGCAGAGTAGGGCAAGAGGCAGCAAAATGACAGAATTAAATCATGCTCTCAGAATATTGCATGCTCTCCAGATACTGAGGGCCTCAGGTGTGCAAGCACAAATGGAAAAAATCTATTACAAAATGAATATCTGAACGAACATCAGAATTACAGTACTTTTTCTTGTGTATCCAGGTTTCCTGGTCCCTAAATAACTGGATGAATTAATTTGTGTATTTGTGTGTGTGTGTGTGTGTGTGTAGGCCATGACAAACTTGGAAAGAAACAACTACAGATACTAGGCATGCCGTAATTTTACATCAGTCCACAAACTGACGGACTGGATGCCAAATCCTGAAGTAATACAACATTTCCTCAAAGTCTCATCAGCTTAAAGATGCTCATCGGTAATAATTAGCATGTGAAAGGGAATTGCCTAAACCTTACACTTTCTCCAGTGTCCCACTGGTGACTTAAAATCAGTATTATGCCTTGGGACTGGGAAAGAGTAATAGAACGTAACATTGAAGTCCCTAATTCCGAAACTGGCATTACATGGTTTGATTAAGATCAATTACAGGGAATGTAGATTGAGATCAGTTGGTTATTTACAATGCTGACTGGTGGTTCTTCAGAGTCGAACTCTGAACAATGCTTTTGGAAGCCATGTAAACTCATCTTTTGGACTGAACCGTCAACAGCAACAGTGGCACTGGACTAATATCAAATTATAAAGAAGTCTGGCATGTATTCTCACAGTAGAGTCCAGCTAATGAGGACTCTCTTGTCTGTACAGTTAACCGTGCAGTAATTAAGAATTTCACAGAATGTCTGCCACTCTAGAAGATAATAGAAGCTAAATGTAGGGAAGACATGTATGTTTCGCTTTCCTGCTTGACTGCCCTCCTGCTGTTTGTAAAGAACCCAACAAGAACCACATGGGGAGGTGCCTTATAATTGGCTGAATCTGACAAGAATTTCTCTTGGATGAGAAAGCAACATCTGAGACAACAGAAGCAGTGTTGACAAATGTTAAAACGGTCTATAAACGACTTATCGAAAAACAACAAGGTCTCAGAGTGTATTGTGAGCTTCTGGCCAGCTAAGACAAGGAATAGAGAGGAACTGAACAACTGTGAAGGCCAACTGTGCTGATCCACACTTTCTGCGATGGGGAATGGAAATGACAACGAGGAACTGCCATGCAAATATCTTAATGTATTTAAAAATAAGATTAAACAGTGCAATTATAGTAAACATCTATTTTTGTATTTGTGTTTGTTTTTCTTAAATTGAATTATTCTTCAAGTCTCTTTTTTTGGAAATAATTTGTACAGCAGATTTGGTTTTGTTGAATATGAAATGTCACATTATGACTTATGGTTTTCTAAGCACATCAATGACAAAAGTCAAAAAAAAAAAAAAAAGAGCACAACAAGAGAACAACCAGGACACATTATGAGAAATGCTAAATAAAAATCTAAGTAATACTGCATTGTTCTATAAACAATTTAAAAGCCTATAAAAAGAAACCAGTCTGAAGCTCACTGTGTATTGGGGACATCTCAAGCATCAGCCAGCTCACCCAATCCTATTATATGGTTAATTTCTTAAAAATTTTATTTATTTATTTATTTATTTGTTTTTACTTTGTTTTTCTGCATAGAAAGGTGCATTTCTCATTAAAAATAAAACAAACTGAACCGGATTAATTGTGTTGCATGAACGACCAAATAATCTCTGTAAATCCCTTGCAGCCATAGTCAATTTCAGAAAAAGGATGAAAAACAATCTCCCATAAAGTTCTACAGTTCCATCAACAACAAAAAAAGGAGAGTATGAATAAATATCTGTTATGTATGTGATTGTGTTTTTGGAATATTTCTATGTAATATATAATATATTTCTATGCCCCATGGTACCAAAATTTCCATCAATATTGTAAACAGAACCAGCAGAGCCATATTGAATGCACTAAATTCTCCAACAATTAAAATAAAGAAACTCACTAAAACTGCTTTAAAACAATGTCATATTGTTTGTTAGTATAGAAGGATGAGAGATCGACATGAAAAAGAGGCCAAATGTCATACAAGAGTATCTCTGCGAGTGACACAGAGGCTTTGACTATTCTGAACATTTTGGATGTCCACCACTATCTTCACCTTCTGAATCTGGACAAAAGGATGGACAGGTGATTGTGAGGACAGCAGACAAACAGGTTCTTCTAAAATCTGAGCCTGAAGTGTCTGTATCACTTGAACAATACCAGTAGAGACAGGAGAAGTTCACACAGCTGGATGGTCATGCATCACAAGACACATGCAGACATGCTGCAGCTGTTTTGCAAAAATATATGTCTGGCTGGATCCCTGAACCTTTGTAGCCATATACTTTATTAAGATGACCCACCACCAGATATTTCTATTATGATTAGCCACATATGTCACATGTGTCAGAAGAACAGAAAATGAACAAATGTTCCCTACGCTCTTGCTTCCTAAAGAAGTGCTGTTAATGGATAAAGCTCTCTTTAAAATTGCTAAATTGTAATAAAGTGATTCCATATCATGCTTATTGGCAGAGCCCTTGTATAAGTGGAATCAAGACGAGTGATTTGCTTTCATCAGCAATTTGTGATTGAAAAAGACTTAGACTTAGCTGCTACAAAGGTATAAAATACCCTGAAATTCATATACTGCCATAACTAAATGTTTTGTTAAATTAACAAGCACAAATCATGTTGAAGTGAGGTCACACTCTTTAAAAGCCTAAGAATAGAAGCATTATTTCTGCTTATTTTTATTTGCACACACCAACAGAAAAAAATATATATATTTGGGTCAGCTTTTGATCGAACACTGAAGTACATTACTTGAGAGCAACATTTTTTACTTTTATGAATTTATCATGATTGTGATCCAACATGTCTCTCAAAAAATTATAATAATTGCTTGATGGCAGTTATTAGCTTTCATGTTACAAAACACGGTAAATATAGTGCATATTTATCCACTGCTTGTAAATAAACAAAAATGTAAAACAACTGTTGAAACATGTCATGGGTTACAAATACTGACAGGTGCCATAAACACCTTTAGAGGGCGGTAGTGAGTGAAGTTTATTCAAAATGAGTGAATTATCCAGTTTGCATACTTAAGGCATATACAATAAACAAAATGCATATAGGACAATAAAAGAGAAGGAAAATTTAAATGCTAATCACACTTATTTAGACAGTAAGTGAAAGTACACTCAAGTTTCATGACCGTCACAAGCCTTGCCTGAGAGATAAACAGAGAAGACTTTCCTTCTTACATAGATAGAAAGGCGAACACAGTGACAGAAAAATGGAAATTAAGATAAATGTATTGTTTATACAAAGATTTTAAAGCCTACCTGCCACACCACTGAAAGACTTCCCAGCTCTTGTAGCAGGATTTTATATTCAAATAAGTGCAGCTGCATAAAAATAGTAAACCTGACCTTAGATCAGCTACTTAACACATTAAAAAAAAGTCATAAATAAGGAGCAAGCAATGTACGCTTTGAGATCAAAAGAACAGCACAGGACTCTTCTCTTTCACTTGACTCGTCTCGAGCTGTTTCACCTCTACATTTCTGCAGAGGTGACCCGTGCCAAGCTTCAAGCACACTCTCGTTAATATCCGCTCATCGCAGCACTGTCACGTCCTGACATTTTAAAGGACCTGAGGCACTCTCCTGAATTTTCATCCACCATTGATTGTTTTGCCAATAAGCTCTCAAAGAGGCATAATTTATGATGACATTGACGGCTGGAATTAAGGCCTTATTAGCAAACAGTAGACGCTTCAAAAAGGAGAAGTCGGCACGGTTACACAGGGTCACTACTGGATCAAGACTTCAGGTGTGGGCAATTAATTGTTGTGGCTGTTTTTAATGGGTTTGGGTTGGGCATTCAGCTATTGCGGTTCTGTTTAGTTGGTGGGACATAAGTTTGTGTTCTTTATTAATTATTAATTGCCATTTTATTATTATCACTCCTTTTTTTCTCTCAGTTCTTGTACTGAAAATTTTGAATGGGGCCAGAAGATTCTAAATGGGGCTTCTGATTCATCACACTGACACTGTGATGAACAACTGGCATTTCTGTTATGTAAGGTGTTGTCGACAGTTTTGTTACTGGGGGATTTAGTTAGTTGTGGGTGCTGTAATTTTGTCCTTGGACAATTATGTTTCATCAAATATTGGGGTATTATATTTATTTTGTAAATGTCTCAGAATGGGGCGGTCTTCTGTCAAACTTTTTTGGTTCGTTTGTTTCATCTGTTTGCAGGACTTTTTTTTCATGTGGCAGGTCATTTTGGAGAACTGTTATTAGCCAGTGGGCTTTTTGTCAACAGGGGTGGGGTATTCATTTTATTAACCACTATGTGTGCTTTGGTTTTAGTTGGGGCTAATTGCAGAAGTGGAAGGAGGGGTATCACACAGTACACAGCAGAATTGTGAAAGCACACTTTCCCAAAACAGCCATACTCTATATACAGTTTTCTGATGAAAGCCGAAGCAAATCATCAGCTTGGTGTGTATAAATTAGGGTTTGTTTGAGGATTGTTCAGAGGTTGAACTGCTGCTGTCAAGTAAACAAATTATACTTCATTAGCCAGGGACTGAAATGTTGTGCGTGAGACTGTGTGTGTATAAGAGGCACTAAACCTTAATTAACGGCGTTACACTCACATCGCACTCAAACTGAAATACTGTCTGTGCAATATGTTTAGGATTGTGAAATGCAAGGTCAGGAGGGTGTGTGTGTGTTTGAGAGAGAGAGAGAGAGAGAGAGAGAGAAAGAGAGTGTGTGTCTGTGTGAGAGAGAGAGAGAGAGAGAGAGAGAGTGACAGAGCGTAAGTGAGAGACAGAGACAGAGACACGCAGAGATAGAGGGATAAAGAGAGATCGACAGGGAGAGAGGGAGAGATAGAAGGAGAGGTATTGGAAGAAAGGAGAAAGGGAGAGAGAGATCGAGAGAGAGTGATCGAGAGGGAGAGAGAAAGAGAAGTGGAGGAAAGAGGTACAAAGGGAGAGGAAAGAAAGAGAAGGAGATGAAAGGTAGAGAAACAGAGAGAGAGAGAGAGGAGAGGAGATAAGAGTAGAGAAGAGTAGAGAATGCACACAGAGAGAACATTTCTTCTTATAGCCAGCTGTAATTGCTGTAAAAGAAGCAAAAATCACCCCTATAGGAAGCCATTACAGTACACTGAGAGAGTGACCATCCTCTTGAGCAGAGGAACAGTGGCATACTAGTAGAGGATTCTAGACACATTCCATATATTGTGATGGCCTATATGTTTGAAGTAAAGCCAGATTCAAGGGTCAGAAATTGTATCTATGGCTTCAGAAAAATAAATCATATTAGTTTTTATCGATTTTGTCTTTGTTGTCCTATAAAAGCCCGTTCTAATCTGTCCACCAAACATGGTACAACAAGACATTTCTAATTACCAGATAGTTACATGCATTGAACAATTTTCCTCTTACCGAATGTAAACAAGGGTTAAATAATGTTTAAATTTGTGATTAAAGTCTTAAAAAATGACTATTTATAATAGCCCAACCTATAAATGTATGTTGGCCAGGTTAACATGGTGAGGCCATATTATTAGAACAAGAAGTGATTTATTGGCTGGTAAAGTGAGATTTATTACACCTGTAAACTCTACCACCTAAAAAAATAAAAAATAAAAAACTAAGTTAGCCTACAACATTCAACCAGACAAGCAAGAGTGTTTATTTTCTCTGCTCTATGCAGGCCGCTCAGTAGAGTTAAAACATTTCTTGATCTCCTGAAATGGGCGATTTAAAAATATGCAGTAAATTCTGAGCTGATCTCCAGACTGTAGGATAGGATTAAGAGCTCCTTCAACTTTCTAAGGTAAAACAGTGCAATTTAAGATAAATGAAGACAAATCTATTTATTTGGACAAAAATAAACCATGTTCTGCTATTTCAAAAATCTTTACAAAACATTAGAAATACTTAAGTGCATTGACATTCATGTTGTGTTCTTCAACATCACACAAATTATATGACCATGGACAAATTTTTCTCTCTTCTTTATGATCCCATGCATATTTCAAAATTGTGCCAAAATTATATTTAGTTCAAAGAAAAGCAAATAGTAAAGAGAATGATGTCTTGGCCTCTCCAGTCTTCAGATCTTTCTTCCACTGAGCTTCATGGGACAAGCGCGAAATGAACTGTCTGCTTGCTTAAAAAGGTGCTGGGAGGGTTTGGGCACAAGTTATTTCCGAAAAATTCTAGAAATCGGTGCTGCTGTTATAAAGGCAAAAATATGTTTTATTGATGAAACTCGTACATTAGCTACTGCATCCTTTAAATCAGCATATACTATAATATTACACCTGCCATTTACATTTGTTTAAAGTAAGTTCTATGTTTTTTTCCCCTAATGTTGTCTTGTAATAAAAATCTGAAAGAACAGCGCATCATTTCTTTAAAAATAAAAAACAAAGGGCTCAAAGGTCTTTAGTTTGTGTATAATTCATATGTTTGGCAGGTGCTGGGCAGAGTGGAAAACATGCACACACAGCAGCAGAGCAATGTGTCACTGCTGAGATTTTTCCTGTGTCTAAAGATATAAGATGTATTATCGAGAAGAGGCTCTGAGAGTTGCCTTCCAGAGACACAAACATGCGCTCAATACTCACTTGTGAAAGATTTTCGCCCGTTTGTCACTCGAGAAATTCTCAAGCTGCAAAGACTCCTGGGTAAGGAAGGCCACGGCGAGGTGAAAGTAATTATTCCACAACTGAGGTAGGGAGGAAAACAAAAGCATCATTTATTCATTAAGGGATTAAGTACACTCAGTTTTCATTACCTTCTTGTCACATTGGTTCTTTCAGAACATGGTTTCCTTTTGAACAAAAACACAGCATACTGAAAACAATTCAAAAATTATATCACTGAACTAGACAAAGTAAGAATCTGCTGTCCCATCATATGAGGTCCTGTTGTTTTTTAGGCCTTGTGTAAAGCTAGTAGCCTACTTCCCTCCTATTAAAGATGAGAGCTGGTTAACTAATAACTCTAATTTATTGTTTGCAAAACTTTCTCACAAACATGAAAATGAGCATATTTCTAGGTATGGTAGTGACTTTATTTTATTATCCATTGTCCTTATTCAGGGTTTCTGCAGGATTTTCAAATCTTATTTAATGCCTTTTAATGCCCTTTTTTAATGCCATTTCTAACATTTTTAATGCCATACGTAACAAATAACTAACACACCTGTGTATGAATGCTTGTACATTTTAATGCATTTTTCATGCAGTCTTACAATGAGGCAACAATGAACATATATTCCTCTGCTAAACATAATTAGAAATGCATCAGGAGCTTAAAATGTCGACATTTATTTGCAGATTTTTAAATTAAAAAAAAAAGTCTGTCACACAATTTCAGACCGGCCAGAAGCAATTGGCAAACTGGTTCCGTGTTTATCATACTTCGCGACACCGAATCAAAGTTATTAATTATACTATATATTACAAGATAAATTGGTAATATTTGTTTCTTTAACACTACCTAAAGTTTTAATGCTCGTATAAAAATTTAATTCTTTTTAATGCCATTTAAGGCCTTCATTTTCCCAAAACCAATTTAATGACTTTTAAACCCCACGGAAACCCTGTTATTACTGAAATCTAGACCTGGGACTACTGTATGAGAATTACACATTGATTCTAATATGTTTAAAACACTCATTTGACTTTCCAAGTTTTCACTTCCCAAAACTCAGAACGCCTGTTTACGCCAGTGTTGTCCCTTTCCTCCCAACAAATAGCAACATGTTTATATTTTCAGAATTTTCAGAATTTAATTCATAATGTTAATTCATAATACGAAAGTATATTTATCATTTACTCCACACCTCTTTTAAACAGTGACGGTCCTACGGGTGGACTTTTCAACAACAGGATGAGGCAGTACACCAGGATTTTATTAACTTAAAAATGTAAATGCACTATATATGAATATAAGTGGATAGTGTATCTGATGGAAATTTAATTGGCTGGTCTTGCAGAAACCCTGTACAAGAAAATTTTCCAAGGAAAGCTCCAGGAAAGAGTGTTAGAGCTCAGAGAAAAATCTGTCTCTGTGTACAATCATTTAACTGAGGGTTACTCTCACTAATTATAAAGGGAACAGATTTATGAGATGATAACTTTGGTTACAAGGAAGTTCGACTACATAGTTCTAACTTCAGTCCAAGATAAAATATCAAGGATTCTTATTTGTTGCTTACATAGTTATAAACCATTTAGAAAAATGTGCCTCTGAGTTGACCTGTAAGACTGTGAAATAAAGTCAAATCAAATAATGGACAATAAGATTATCAAAACTAAATTGGTCTTCACTTCTTAAAAAGTAAAAGTGTTTTATTTTCTTTAACATTCTCTTCATAACTTAACATTCATGACCTCGACAGAAGTTTTCAGGTCCTTGGGATGGAATTATTCCACACATTGGTATATTACCCAACAGTTATCCAAGAACAGACTGAGACAGTGATGAGAGAACATTTTTAAATATTCAAACAAAAGTACTCTTTAAAATTGCAGGCTATTATACTGCCATTGAGGTTCTTTTCCCCTTTGGTATCTCGCCTTGTCCCTCACAGCCACACAGAAGTCGTGATAAGCTTGTTGCGGTCTGTAACACCTGCAAACTTTTCTTTTCATAAACACATTCTCCACTTCTGTTTCATTTATTTTACATGAGAGAAAAAGTGGAGAAAGCAGAAAACTTAAAAAGCACCAAAGTGCAAGTGCTGAAAGCGAGCCAGCAATAGATTCAATTTATTAAAAATGTTTGTATATTACAGAACTAAACACAGCTCTGCCCACTGGGGTCTTCAATCTATACTTTTCCTTTCAAACCATACAAGTTAATAAACATTGTTAAAATATGAATATGCAGACATGAGGTCAATGATAAGGTACACATAAGCCCTGTAAAGTGAGTCAAATGCTGTTATTGCAATGTTCTCTCTCGCTCTCTCGCTCTCTCGCTCTCTCGCTCTCTCGCTCTCTGAAAATCAATTTATCAGACATGGCCCTCACCTGAAGCTCAAAGCTGGTCTGGTCCAGGAATTTCTTGTTCAGCACAGCAGCGTATTGATTGATGGCTCGCAGGAAGACTCTGAAAGATAAAAGCAAACCACTCTTAGCTCCTGTTAGTCGATCTGCCACAAAAGACATGCTGCCGATCTCTGTTACAGGTGACAAGTCTCTTCTCATTAGGAGCATGGCCATAACTCATCAAGAAGCATTCCTAATAATTGTTTTAGTTCTTTTTCTGCAATAACAGGGTCTTTCTGACACCTGTAATGAGGTTCATAAACAAGCTTTTTTGACTCAGATGGGGAAAAAGCTTGAAGCACCACTCAGACAGCGATAGACTGCGTCTTCTGACTTGAAACAAAAGAAGCAGGCAAAGCTTTGGATTGCAATTGCAGAGCGCATAAAACAGATACAAACTTAACAACCCACCTTTATTGCTACAGTGGCAAAAGGTCATTAGGAGAACATTATGGTAATATTATGAGAACTTAAAATTGCTTGTTCCACTTAAGAAAATGAAGGCCACAGGTAATGACCAACAAATCTCTGCAAAGAGCAAAATGCTTTAAGATGTAATTGCATCAGTTCTAACCTCATTTTGATAATCGAAAGAAGACATACACCCTTAACATTAAAACATTCTAACAGGTGCTGTGAAGAACATTGATTACCTTGTTACAATGGCCTCTGTCATGGGATATACTGGGCAGAGATGATTCAATTGAGTTCAATTGAGTTCAATTGAATATTTCAAGGCTTATAGCACGTTCCCAAAAGAAGTGATTAGTAACTAATAAAAGTGGCCCAATGAAGGACTCACAAACTAGTAACAGATTCATGGATCAGTGTAGAGAGTGTGGGATAACACAGAAGAGCTACTGAATCACAAACTGCTTAAAAAGTTAATGAGGATAGAACAGTATCAGAACACACAGCACATTGTATTTTGCTTCATAGCCAGAGACCAGTGAGAGTACTAAACCCTGTAAACTGCCAAAATGTAGCACAAAAGAATCAGACCTGGATCTCATGGTATAAGGTGGAGGAATGTGTTCTGGTGATGCAGGTTTTCTTTAACATCATGTTCTGGGCAACATTCTTTTTTTTTCCTCCCCTGTCGTGCCCGGCAGGTTAGCAGGAAAGACGTGAAGCCAAATGCCCTGATGTGCCAGACACCTTTGCTTTGCCAAGTGGAGCTTTAATGATTCAGTATAAGCCTCTATTGTTACGTGAAATATTGTCTTTATTTAATTATTCATTTGATATTTTTTGCATAATTAAGCTACACCAAAAAGGCGGGGAGAAGACAGAGAAGGTAAAGAGATGAAAAGAAATGAAAGAGAAAATGAAAGGAGCCAACAGAGAGAAAGAAAAGGGGAACGACAAAGAAAAGATCCAAACTGCTGGGAAACCTTGGGTCCCGGCACT
Source organism: Rhabdalestes septentrionalis (assembly GCA_037832545.1). Taxonomy (NCBI): domain Eukaryota; kingdom Metazoa; phylum Chordata; class Actinopteri; order Characiformes; family Alestidae; genus Rhabdalestes; species Rhabdalestes septentrionalis. The sequence continues at coordinate 36,757,719 of JBBMFX010000101.1, read as the reverse complement.
CATGTGCACGACATGGACCATCTCTATAAATGTTGTCACGACCATGAACACCCGTTCATTACAACTGTGCTCCTGAAGGGCAGTGGCTTCTTTCAGGAGGATAATGCCCCCTGACACACTGCAAAAAATGTTCAGGAATGGTTTGAGGAAAACCGGCAGAGAGATAAATGTGTTGACCAGGCCTCTGAATTCCCCAGATCTCAATCCGATTGAGCATCTGAAGGATGTGATGGACAAGCAACCCTTAAAGGGCACACCTCTGCTGCTAAAGTCTTGGTGTCAGACACCAGAGCTCATCTTTAAAGATCTTTCAGAGTCAATGCCTTGACAGCAGAATGAAGGGGTTTTAAAGTCATGGCAAATTCTCTTACCGTGACCACATTTATGCACATTTCAATGCATAATTACTAAAAACATAATTGAAAACAAAAAAATAAGACCAACAAAACATGCAATTTGACATGGGCTACTCAGACAAGCCTCATTAGAGTCACTTCACGCCTTTTTGTGCGGTACTATTACATGCCCCTCATTTTGTTATTCAATAGAACAAATGTGACATTTTGTAAAACTGGACCCATGACTCAAGGTCTGTCCACAGTACTATATTATGTACTAACGGCATGTTTGAATAACAACGCACAATTAGCTCAAGACCGACAGATCTTTACCCAAATATGTGTTCTGACTGAGCGGTAAAAGACCAGTATTATGAAATCCTTTCAGGCCACTTTGAAGAGAGAACACTTCTACTTTAACATGGAGCACAAACATAAAAGGAACTATCTGAGGGCATCTGAATTAGGTTTTTTTACAATAGCCTACACAGCTAATATCTTTAGCTTTGGCTGCAATAAATGTATGAGAGCATTTCACAAATCTGGCATTTCATTAGCGCTGTTAGTCTTGACTGGGGCTTGTTGAATTAAAAAAAAAAAAAAAGGAAGTAAACAAATCAGAAAAGCTCTAAATCACCCTCCAATCTTCCGAAAGCTGGCGTGACTGGGATGAATTTGAAATTGCTGAAGATAAACAGAGGAAAACCTTCATGCTGAGGAAAGCACTAATGTCTTTACAGTGTCAGGAAACCTCAATCTCTTGTGCCTGGGTAACAAAAACATTCATTTGGTGGTGTTCATTAATTAATAGCTAAATATAAGTAAACTATTACATTCATCATTGGCAATAGGAATGTGTCTAATGGGTTTGAGGGTGGCCTAGTGGGTAGGATACTTGCCTCTGGTCATGAGTTTTAATTCTACCTTCAGCATGCCACCATTGCGCTCCTGAGCAAGACCCTCAAACACAAGTTACTCCATGAAGACTGCCCCCTGTTGTTAGGGAATGGAAGTCGCTTTGGATCAAAGCCTGTAAATGCCATAGATGTAAACGCAATGGCAATAAAGAATGTTTCAGAAAGCTCTTAAAAGGTAAATGAAATTTAGTGTGAGTCAGTCAGATCATATTTCTTTTGTTGCTGGGGTCCTGTCCCACAAGTTACTTTCCTTCACTGTTCTATACATCATATGTCGCATGAAAAAGCAGTACAGAAAGGGATGCCATCTTTTATCATGTCAGCTTAAAATTGTTGTAGCTGTAGAGTTACATATATTCTAAAACAAATATACATTACACAAATATACAAATTGTGATATTATAATGGCTTCCATTTCATAAATGGTTTAATAGAAACAGGTGTAACTGGCAGTGGCATAGTCATAATGTGGGCTGAGCTTTTTATTAGCCTCCTAGAAGAGAAGGTGATTGAAGTCAGGACTGTTTTAAAAGGTGGATTGATTCTGTCAGGGAAAGTTCAAGCGAAATTTGACAGAGAGAGAAAAGATCACGCTGGAATAGATCGGCAGACACACAGAGATGTGCTTGTCAAGCCCAAAAATGTAGTTTAAACTAATTTGATGGAAAGCTGACTTGAAATGTGGTGAATGATTGCTTTTATCAAGCCTTGAATTGATCTTCTGGTTTAAAATTCCACTTGAAATACCTGTTTTAAAAAAATAAAACCAGTTTACCAATTCACATTTGAATTGTAATGATGCACTAAAAAATGAAGAGGTTTCAAGATGTAAAAAAAAAAAAAAATTATCATGAAAAAAAGAATTGTCTATGTGTGCACTCTGACCCAAGCAGTTGAAAAGATTGGATTTAAAGGCACTTTCACTTATTTATTTACTTCTATGGCGACCCTTCCCTGCAGCATTGGAGAGCGGAGAAGGGCTTGTTTGAGCCGGACGACAGCGTGGTGTTTTCTAGTCTAGTGAATTTCAAGGATCCTTTCTGGCTGCAATCTTACAGAATGTCACAGACTGTCATTTCAAATCTGTTTTTATGTAAGACAAGCACATGGCACCTGCCCCATCCTCCATTCCTACTGGCAGCCAGATCCACAGACTCCATAATAATTTTTATTATTTAATAACGTGGAAAATAACATTACAAAGTCCCAGTTGTGTATTCAATGTGTAAAGAAATAAAGGACCAACATAACCAGAAAAATAACTGCAACTGAACTTAAATCTGCTAATTGCCTCCCAACTGCAATTGAATCGTAGTGCGTTCAGAGATTTACACTCAAGACAAACCACAACCACAGTGTTTCAGCCTCTAATTAGCCATGAAAGGCGCAAACTTGAAACAGCATTCGAACTGATAAATGTGTTCGCCCGTCTCCCACTGCACAGCCTCGCTCTATGATAAACTACCCTCACTGCCATGACGCACTGGCCGGTCATGCTACTGTGAGCTGTCACAACAGGGCAGTCCTCTGTGCAAGATGAGTCTATTCCAACTACGCCATCGCTGGTCAATAAAAGTTCATCGGGTCAGATGAATCTCCCTTCTAATGATCCCTCCATCTCCATTCCCTTCTCTTCCCGGACGCCACATTCATGTCTAATCAATGAATGGATGCGCGTCTCTCTGTCTCTTTCTCTCTTGAGCCAAGTGCATACAGTAGCAATACTCTGATCCTGGCCATCCATCTCTGCAATGCAGCTGAATAATAGACCTAAACAAACCCAAAAAGTCTTAAGGCTTCTCTCATTACCACAATAAAAACGAATCATCACTCGCTAAGCCACAGAGAAAATAAAGCCCTGGATGCTGTAGAAAAGTGCAATTAAGAAATGGGGCCACATGTTTAGCATGTTTGGTGATTCAGGTTCACTAATATATGCACACACTGTTGTGTGGCATTGTGGTTTTTACTTTGACCAGTTTGCTGATCCGTAGAATTCAAAACAAATTTCCCATCTGAGACTGTTCAAACACACCCATTTACTTTAGACTTCCAGAGGGACAAAAAATGTGGCCTAACTAATAGAACAAGCCTGGTTGCTGGCATTAAAAAATTCAACAGTTGTCCAATATGACCTTGATATTTGAGCCACTAGATTTCATTACATAAAAGGAAGGTGATCAATATTTTCCATAAAACTGGCTCATATCTGCATTAGCTAAATGCATTCAAATGTGTTGACCTATAGTGGGGACGACCTTCACTGTGAGCAGCAAAAACTTTATAGTGTGGGTGAACCTGTTTCGTCATCTACCTTAACTGAGCCTCTTATATATATATATATATATAAGGGCATTAACACAAAAGTCGATTAGTCGACTATAGAGGTAATGTGAGGAGGGTGAATTGCGACACAGACCAACCACTTCCAACTCTTTCCCGTATACAGTTCCCGCCCAGAAACATAAGTTTTTCGCCATAATAGGAGGATTGTTACGTAAATTTATTTTCTTTAACCAATAGCTGAGGGTCTAAGGGTTTCAAAGCGCACTCCCCCCAGTTTACTAAAAT
>JBBMFX010000101.1:36736965-36753439 GCA_037832545.1 Rhabdalestes septentrionalis | reverse complement strand
TGACCTCGCTCACGAGTGTCATGACTAATAAGCAGACAGAGGCACTCATCTGCTCTGATGTTATGTAATAAAATGTTAATAAATTAAGTGGTGGGAAGCTTTTAAGAGGAAATGTGATTGTGCCTGGGCTAGCACAGACAGACGTTGAGTTCATTTGCAGTCAAGACAAAGAGGAGACAGGAGAGTGTTCACTTCAGCCTGTGTTTGTGTGCAAGTGCGCCTTGGTGTGCTCTGCTTTCTTCCACACTTTTTCAATCTAATGAGAGAAGGCATAACAAAGAAGCATTTGACTGAAAGCTCATGCAACAAATAAAAATAATGAAAAAGATGAGGAGGAAAATCTGGCTGGTGCACTTTGTCCAGCGCCGCCACAGTCAGTGCCCTCAATTCTACTTGGGGCATAGCGCCCAGCTCGGGGACATGATGGCTATAGTAATTAGCCATGACTGAAGTTTGACCTCACGACTCACAGCCAAGTTCTCTGATTATGGAGCTATTATCAATCCTTTAGGGAAAAAATTTGCAATTATTCCAACAACAACCTACTCATTTACATGTAAAGCTTTAAGGGCGCAATGTGGAAAGCCTCCTGGTCCAGTGTTAATGAATACACAGATCCGAGGCACTCCGTGTTACTCAAACATAAATGTCATCATTAGGACGTTAATAAATAAACACTGAGGTGGACGTGGAAGCAAACACAGTGAAAGTTTGAGTTGAACATTAGGTCTTTGTAAAGACAAAATATCACAGTTTAATAAGTAAGAAAGAACAGAACTGAAAATGAAACAGTTCAAGAACTAAGAGCAAGACATGAATATTTTTTATTAAACCTAACTCTAGTTTCAAAATGTCCCAAAATTTACATCATGATGTGGGCTTTTTTGACTATTGTGATAATGTTGATTAAAGTTATGCTCACAATTGGCAGCAGGCAACACTAGTGTCTTGCTGTAGTTTGTATGAAATGCAGAAATAACAGTAAATTGGTTAACAATCACTGGGCACAGGCCTATGATGACAAATCCTCACAGCCCTAAGCATCACCAGGATAACATTAGAACTTCAATAAACACAATCTCTGACAACTACTACTCCAATACCTGGCGTAACCATGTGAAACTACTGTAAATACATAGTATTTTATACTCAAACAGAAAATCTTTGCCTGATTTAGCACTAAAGTTGCACTTTATCTCTTATACTTCTTGTGCTGTGGCCCACACACCTCAAACCCCTTCCAAAATACACTGACAGGCCATTCCAGTCTCCCACACAACCCCACTTCTCCGTCCGTCTCACTCAATTTTCTGCTGCACTGAGCACAGCAGTGTAGATGATCTGCTGAACAGCTGTGTAATGCAACAGCAGCTTACCTGGACCAGGACACAATACTCACTCTATAGCAAAGGTCTAACTGAGGGTCTACCAACAGGCCGTCACACACAACAACTGTGCAATTAATGATGCACAATATGAACAAAATGCACGTACTGTGATTTTATTGGTACATACAGTGACTGCAATAAGTCCACTTGTCAGCCAATCGTGGTGCAAGGCTTGGTCGAGATGCTCTCAGTGCACTGTAAAAACACTGAGCAGTTCTAAAGTACCGTAAATTGCAGACTACAGAGCGCACCGGATTAAAAGCCGCATGCTGTGATTTTAGAAAGAAAATCTATTTTGTACTTGTACAAGCCACACCGGATTATAAGCCGCATGTGTCTCACGTATGTATCAGTAACACACACATTTGTATCTTTCAATGTCTTTGAACCAGTTTCTCTTCAGTCACTCAAAGACACTGTTGCTAAATTAAAACCACCTTCTTCTTCATCTGATATTATCCATATTAGATTTGGAATTGATGATTCAGATTAGAATTGTTGATTCAGTTGGACCAGGCCTAGTGTCATTTTTTAATAAGTGTCTTTCTACAGGCGCGGTCCCTGATTATTTGAAAGTGGCTACTGTTACTCCTGTACTCAAGAAGCCCTCACTTGACTTGTCTGTTTTAAAAAAACTATCACCCTGTTTCAGTTCTACCATTTGTTTCTAAAATTCCTGCTCAGGGGTACGGAACTTGGGTGTTCTGTTAGATGACACGTTAAAATTCGATAAACAAATCTCTACTGTGATTGGATCTAGTTTTTATCAGCTCCGCACACTCGCAAAAATCAAACATTTTCTCACTGACAAGACTCTGTAGATGGCCATCCATGCTTTTATTACTTCGTGTCTAGACTATTGCAACTCTTTATATTGTGGCATCTCTATATCCCAAATTGCTCGTCTTCAGCTGGTCCAGAACGCCGCTGCAAAGTTTCTTCTAAAAAAGAAAATAAGGGTTCACGTCACTCCACTTTTGAAGGCCCTTCATTGGTTGCCTGTCCAATTTAGAATACGCTTCAAAATGTTATTATTTGTTTTTAAATCATTGCACCACCAAGCACCCATCTACCTATCTGAACTGCTACAACACTACATCCCACTGCGAAGTCTGAGATCTTGCGACCAGAACCTCCTCTTAATTCCTCATTCTAGATTCAAGCGTAGAGGTGACCTTGCCTTCTAAGTAATTGGGCCTCGTCTTTGGAATGACTTGCCAATTGAGATCAGGATGGCTCCTAGTCCAACGATTTTTAAATCACTTTTGAAAACTGTTTTCCTATTTGGCCTATTAGGTTTTATTCTGCCATTGATATTTCTTAATTTAGGTGCTTTGTTTTTCTTTTCCCTTTTCCTTGGCTGTAACTGTGTACGCTTATCTTTATGATGTCTAAGTGTAAAGCACTTTGGTAAGTCCTGCGGCTGTGGTAAATGTCCTATATAAATAAAGTAAACTTGAAACTTGAACTTGATTATTTTGCTTACGCTTTTTTACTGAACAGTGCGTGAACAACATTTCATCTCCTAACGACCGGTAAAAATATACACGGTATATATACCGCAGTCTACCAGGAAAAGTCATTAATCAGCTTCTTCATCTTCCTTATCTTCGTCATGGGCAAGCCTTAGGGTGCTGTGCCCGCCTTCAGACTCACTCAGGCTCACCCTGGGAATACGAGCCATCCAAGTTTGAGCTGCCTAAACACTCGTCACAGATGTGGCTGTGATGTGTATAAAACATATCAACCTGAAATGATCCTATAAAATGTGTGCCTCCCCAAAGATCCATCTGCAAATTTGTGTCTGGCGCCGGGTCTGGTTACGAGGCAAAATGTTTTTGGCGTCATGAAAAAAAAAACCCCACCTGATTATTAGCCCCAGGCATCAAAATTTGGGAAAAAAGTAGCGGTAAATCATTTGATCAGGTTTGTCTTGCACCTTCTGCTGGTTAAATTACCAGAAAAGAGAAGAACACTGGTCCTTCCCCTCCAATCAGGGCAACAGTGCTCTAGTGCACATCCCTGAAGGAAAAATACTTTAACTAGACAAGACAACTGCTAGATGAAAAACTAAATGATGGGTAGCCTCACCAGGAGACATTTTATTGAGTGTAGGCAGGTACAAAAGGCTCTTTTGAGTGAAGGAGACCCTGCTGAAAATTCTCTCCTAATGTCTTTGGCAGTGTTCCCTAATTTAGGTCTCAGTGAGTGAATTCTTGGCAAAGCGCAGTCACACCTGTTTTAACAGATAAACTGTTAATTATGTTTTTGATTAGCTGATTACAGCATTTTATTACAGCATGTCCAAACTGTGTGGTGTGTGAGCTCAGGCCTCTGATCCAAAGAAAAACTCTAAAGCCCGATGATGATACTAACGAAACTAGTGGAATTTAAGGCTCGCTTTCACAGAGTCCACTTGGAACTTTTAAAGTGAACTTTTGAAAGAACTTTGCAGGTAAACCACAGCACAACAAAAAAAAAACAGTAAAACTATCAAAATTGGCAAATGTTCACAATTTTATAATGGTTTTAAGAAAATGACACATTTACGAAACCTTTTCATGTGTAGGTTCTTTTAAAAAAACAAACAAAACAAAACAAAAACACTGAAAGTAACTAAAATGTGACTATATTTGAGCTCACAGTAGGTCCAATGCATCTCTCCACTGGTAATCAGAGCTAAAGGAGGCCACTCTTTAAATCTGCAGTTAGGGGAGGCGAAGCTGAACAGGCTGGGAACCGAAACGTACCTAAAATGATTTCTGTAAACCCATTACAGGGTCTCAGAGGAGATCCAGCTAGCATGCTACTTTGTCGCTTCGATTCAGAATGATGCTAATCCTCACACCTTGAAGCACATACACCCTGTTTTCCCCACCTTAAATATGGAAAACAGGGAGCATAAAATAAGAGACAATTTGGTTTTAGGCCTTCCTAAACATATTAGCATACTAAAATCAATGTGGAGGGCGTGGAAGACAGCCCTGCTAATGAAATCATAAGCAAGAAGGCACACATGCTCATGTTCTGTCTAAATGTAGGACAAAGAATATGCGTCAAAACATCAACAAACTGCATGAGGACAAATAATGCACGTTATGATAAATACCCTCTATCAAATTGTCATCTCCAGACTAATCGGCGTATCACTGCTGATGGATGGATAGATAATGTCAACCAGGAGGATGGGGCCCGGAATACTAAAAATATTTATGCCTGTTTAGCCTTTATCAGATTACTAAAAGAGAAGCACAAAGATCCAACACTTCGCACTTAGCCTCAATGCTAATGAGTGTTTATCAATCCATCAGCGTTGCTAAATGAGTTCAGAGATAATGATCAGTAGCCATTAGCATGCTACCATGAATAGCCTCTACCCGTCTGCACGCCCAGATAAGCCAAGGTCAAATCTCATTCGCCGCAACACCAATTTATCAAATTATAGTATGCTTATTTTGGAATTCAAATATGATAAATAACTGGTATCAAAATATAAAACATGCATTAGAGCCAACTGATGCATTCTCACCTTCGCATCTAAGCACTCTTGCTTTGAATCCCTCAGGACTGGAGTAACTAATTCATACATAATCAATTAACTCTAACGGGAAACGCTTTAGACCCGGAAACCACAAATGTGTAAGAAATCAATAACGGTGATAATCTTTTAAAATGTACTTTGGAATGAGGCCAGATGGCACAAGTGGAAGAAAGACAAACTAAAGATCTGCACTATTTACAGCCATAATCCATATATTATTAACTGGGTCTACAATGACTATATTAGACCAAAAATACAGGAATATTCAACAGAAACAACAGAAACTAAAACACAGAAGAAATGACAAGAAATGAACTCACTTATATCTGTAGGTCACCGTTTTTACACTGCAACTAGACAAACCACACCGAGGTTCATAATCCAACTGCGGCAGAAAAAAAGATCTTATAGATATAATATGGTCTTTTTTGTTTCAGTCGACTTGTGTCATATTGGGTGTTAATGTTTGGGGGCAAAATAAAGGCAAAGATTATTTCAATATTGCTGAATTTGTAAAAAAATATTTACATGTTATGAAAGGATTTTAAGGTGAAACAATTATCAAGGTATTGCCCAAAAGTGCTTTGTGCTTTTCCCACTTCAGGGGGCTCTAACATAATGAGACACCTTCAAGAAAGGACACAAACCTCTTATTCTCCATCAACCATGTTAGCTTTCAATCATGCCAAGTAAATCTTCAACCAAAAATCAATGGGGGGAAAAAACTAACAAAATGAATAGCCTCAAGCTCCTTAAGAAAGTGGTGGCCTCCAAAACTGCTGCAGTGCCTGCCTTGTAGTACTAAAGATTGTGCGGAGGCATTGGGGGGAGGGGGGGGGGGGGTGCAAACCGAAGGAGCAGACAAAGTGCTACCATTCATCCTGAGTCTATTTGCATTAATTTGTTGTTTGGAGCAGGTTGAAGGCGACCGTAGCCAGACATAAACCATTCTTTCTTGTATTTTTTTTCTGGGTTTTTTTCCCCCGAACATTGCGGTTTTTCTGTATTTTTCATTGACTCCATTTTGGGTAAATGTGTCAGGTCTCAATTAAAGACTGTGCCTAAGATGGATAAACGGGCTTACTGTAACAAATCAGTGCTCAATATTGCAAGAATGACGCAAAGCTAAGGATGAATAAACTGGCTCTTCTCAACAATAGACAGCTGAAATTGTGTCCTCATAGAAGACCAGCAGCAGAGTGAAGCCTGCTATTCCATATCAGCAACAACCCAGAGATGAGGGTCAGCTATATAATTACTCATTAATCATTTGCCATGAGTTCATAATTAAAGGCTGCACCACTTTCAATTTACTCTTGAGCAAGAGCTAATGCTGTCCTGTTCATCAGGATCCTACTTCTGATGGAAGACAAGCTGAAGGCTGTACGTGTATAATAGACTTAGCGCATTTTCATGCTAGAGTGCTTTTGTTGCTCGGTACACTTGTGTGGAAGTTGATTTGGAGCCATGGCAGTGGTCCAGAGTGCAGTTCTTATGATAACAGTGGCCTGGTTCAGTCCACAGCGTGCATGAAGGCTATCTTCTCATGGCATTATGCTGCCTTGTCCGCTGATGTCCTACAAGACCTCCTTTTTTGCAGACTGCAGCTTCGTACATGATGACATGCCTCACCCCCAATAACTGCTGGTAACAAACCAATACAATATTCATGATAATAGTACATGATCGTGAACCAGCATACTTCGAATAGGTTTTGCACAATTAAAAGAAACCTTTCTCTCTTTAGGAGAAATATGACGTATGGAACTGCGATTAATTTTTTTGAAGAAATTCATTTTTTGTCAAATTAAACTTAAAGCCCACTCACCGACAAGCCTGGAGTTGGTCCTAGATATAGGAGAAGCATAAACACACCAGGTTCAGTTGGGTTTAGAAATCACTTCTCAGATACTTATCAGGCTCATAACAGTCTGCCTTAAATTTGCGTGAATTTATTCTTCTAGCTCATTGTGTTGTTGGCAGTGAGCCTCGCCGAGTTTCACAACATAAAAATGAGAACAAATTACAGTTTATCCAAAAAACAAGACAGACAACCCCTGCCAAATCAAATTAAAGGCAGTAACAGATAAAAACCAGTTTTTTTTAATAAAGCTCCTAATTTTATTTTTTACATCATTTGATTTCGTCAAGCAATATTCATGTTTGGGCCAAAGAGTTGGGCCCATTTAAAGCCCAATTAATGAATTAAAATGAAATAAATTCAAGTTCTAAGCTGGGTTACGAGAAACATTTTCCTGAAATTAAATCTGTTTATTTGTGTTTGCATAATGAGACCTCGAAAAATATACCCAGTGGAATGGCCTCAGTATGTGTGAAATGCACTCACTGTCAAAGAGACCCGGGCTAGAAACTTAACTGGCTGACGGAATAGGAACATCTTCAATTCACATGCAGAAAAAGGAGAGGGAAAGAAGTGAAGAACAAAGCAGTAAGGAAGGGGGAGGGGAGTTTTAAAAAAAGCTTACTAGATGGCCTTGTTCTGACCCTGCAGAGCAAAACAGAGCAAAAAAGAGAAAGAGACAGAAAGAGGGAGAGAGTGGTGGAGAGAGAACAGGCAAGAACAAGCTTCAACATTATTCCTGAGAGCGTGGGGAGCTGATCTGTCCAGCGGCACTGTCCTGCCTGCTGCAGATATCTGTCCGCTGACATTACAAAGGCTTTAGCCGCTCCTGCACCCGCAGGCCCACAGCACTGAAGCTGCACACCCTCGCTGCCTCAGCCTTTTAAAGCCCGGCTCTAATGAGACGGCCGAGTGTGCGGCCTGTCATAGTTACGTACCGAGATGTATTGACCTGTCTGCTCAGAAGATGGGGACAGAGTCCTCAGGAAGTGTTCAGCAGGTGGGGGGAAAACACATGGCTTCCATTTGCAGGGTGCTGGAGTGTAATGGGAAACTGAGGGGGAGGTAATGACTGGAGCAGCTCGGCAGACGAATGCTAAACGCAAAGATGTGGCCAAGAGAGCAGCTCTTAAGAGAGCAGCGTTAACCCGCAGATGGCTCGCAGTAATAGACTGGCAAAGGCTCATGCAGGAAAGAGTCGTCATGGAGCTCAGATACACTCCTGTGAAATACACGCTTCTGCTTACAAGCACAATTCATTTTAAATACCCACAACAAATGAGTGGCTAATACTAATTATAATAACAACCATAATCACCATCATCATAATCATAATCATCATAATAATCATAACAGGAGGAGGAAGAGGAAGATGAAGAAGAGGAAGAGGAGGAAGATGAGGAAGACGAGGAAGAAGAAGAAGAGGAAGAAGAAAAAGAGGAAGAAGAAAAAGAGGAAGAAGAAGAAGAAGAAGAAGAAGAAGAAGAGGAGGAGGAAGAGGAGGAAGAGGAAGAAGAGGAGGAAGAGGAAGAAGAAGAAGAAGAGGAAAAAGAAGAAGAAAAAGAGGACAAAGAAGAAGAAGAAGAGGAGGAAGAGGAAGAGGAAAAATAAGAAGAAGAACATGAAGAAGAAGAAGAAGAGGAAGAAGAAGAAGAGGAAGAAGAAAAAGAGGAAGAAGAAGAAGAAGAAGAGGAGGAAGAGGAGGAAGAGGAAGAAGAAGAAGAAGAAGAAGAAGAAGAGGAAAAAGAAGAAGAAAAAGAGGACAAAGAAGAAGAAGAAGAAGAGGAGGAAGAGGAAGAGGAAAAAGAAGAAGAAGAAAATGAAGAAGAAGAAGAAGAGGAAGAAGAAGAAGAACAAGGGCATGTGCATGGAGACACACATCTGAGAAAATCACATGGAAAAAAACTCTGTTCCCCACAAAACCTGACTACCACACTTTACTCTGCTCCAGATACATTTTCACCTGAAAAAGTGTTTGTTTAGGGCTGCAGCAATTGGAGGTGCTATCACAGTAGCAGAACAATACACCAACCTCGCTGGTTTTACGGTTTCAAACCGTTTCAAAGCTGAAGTGACACAAATGTAAAAACTCACAAAGTAATATTCACGTTTATCCAAATGTTCTTGTATACATTTTAAATTTACTTTGTGCAACCAATAACCAAGGGAATGGTAAACAGAAGCAAGCCCGTCTGCCGAGTAGGGAGCAGGTGCCATGTATTCGCAAAGCAGCTCTTCATGCATTAAAGTTTTAGATCATCAGACAGCAGCACAAAAGGGCCTTGTTCTCAGCATCACATACAGTGTTGGTTTAAACACAGAACAAAGGTCTGTTTGGAATATGAAAGACAGAGGGGAAAAAAGACAAAAGTGAAAAATATAGTCCAAAGAAAGTGGAATAAAAGGAGTTCGTAATTGTTCCATTGGAGCAGCATAGAGAGAAAAGAGACAGACGTAACACCAAAGCAATGTTCAAAACACAAGAATGGAAGTCATGGCTGTCTTTTGAAGCTTCAAAATTTGTGAAAATGGCTAAAAAGACCTGGTTTGCTGCAGTTGTTTCCTGTTATAAGTTTAGCCACAAGAGAGGACTTTTATAGCAGTAGATATTTATTTCTACATATTAACACTCAGCTCCACATGCTGTTTGAGAAATGAAGCACTTACAATCCTCAATCATGCTGTTCAATATGCAGCCACTAAACAATATGTACCACATAATATATATACTGCTCATTAATTTTAATCCACAGTTAAAGGTGTTAATAAAGAGTGAGACCCTCCTTTGCTGCATGAATAGTTCTGGACCACATACTTGAACTTATCCCAAAAGTGCAGGATAATGCTCTTTCTCTACAGACCTTACTGCTCCACTGCAAAATGCCCAGGGGCCTTAAACCCCTCAAGCAGACACAGACCGTGGTGACCCCAGGCTATCGGGTGCTGCTCAGTGCACATATGATGTTTTTTTAGCTCACTGGTGCTGTTTGCTTAGGAGATGTATGTTCAAGAATATTTTATTTGCTGTTGATATTTCAGGCCACAGACTCTCAAACACACATTCTTGCTGCATTAGTGAATAAAAATGCTTTGTACCACCAGCCCAGAAAGAAAAATGCAGTTCTTAGAAGCTCCACGTATTATGTGTGCTGTCACAACATTTTAAAGCTAATTACAGGCATTAATAATCACATATAAATTATTAAAGTAAAAAAAAGTGGCCACTTATAGTCACATGTGAACACACCACACCACAGCACACACTGGATTTAACCCATTCACCAAGTGAAGTGGACTGACACCAACAAGGGGCGCTCTGGGAGCAGTGTGCGGGGACAGAACATGGCGCAACAGTACGTCAGTGGTGCAAAAAGCAGCCACTGGATTCAGACCTACGACCTTCTGATCACAGGGGCAACTCACTAACTACTAGGGCACCAGCTGCCCAATATTATTAACATCTATAATTATAGTTATTTATTTATTTATTTTAATCATACATGCATTTATATTCACACACATTTATTACTCAGTTTTCTTTTCTTATTAATTAACAAAGTAGGCTTTAAAAACACATTTCAACTAACAGTTTTATATCGGGATGCCAGTATAAACAAGACCCCTACCCATCCTTTTTTTAATCTGTGGGAAACACTGTTTTAGGAAATATGAAAGCTATAGGTTCTGAGAAACCGCAGCAACATATTACCAGCATTTAGGATTTCTGTCCAATAAAAAAGGAATGAGTGCAGAATACAGCAAGCTGCACGCAAAGCATTGCTGTTTAGATCGTAGGCAGATTCAAGTATTTATGCAAAGCAATTCTGCACCGATCACTGTGTGTGGTAAAACAATATGCTAAGGGATTAGACTCCAAAATAGGGAAAAAGAAACAAAGAAATAAAGAAATAAAGAAAATTATATACAACGATGACCTTGCAGAGAAATAAGAAATGGAAGTTAGTGAAGAGAAGGAAGAAAATTAAAATCCCTTGTTCTCAAAGCACTTCCAAATATGTTTATTCATGTGTTCAAACATTAAATAATCTGTTTCATGTCTAATATACATGTCTAATATTGTATATAAACATCTCAAACCCCAGCCACTAGCTCAACACTGCAGTGTGCGTTCGAAAATGAAAGTGAAACTGAGGTCCCTAAGGGTACATTACATTATAGCATTTCTGTGTGCAGCACTCTGCAACTCAGAGAAAAAGTTCTAACCATGTTAATTTAAGCTGTAATGTCAAACAATTGAAAAATGGATGATTGGCCAAACCCAGAGGTACCATCAATTCAACACCCAGCAGTCATGGACATGTGTGTACGTTCACTCGTCCATCACTTGTGTAATGTCTATAAACCCTGAGAGGTCATCTAGCTTGTGTTTAGCTAAATGTGAGGCATGTTGCATTCTTTGCTGAAATGCAGCTTCTTAAGGGGGAAATTACTGCATCTGACTGATAAAAGAGAACAAGCTTAGACTTGAGATAACAATCAATAGAGATTTCAGTCTTCGTGTAGTGTTGTACAGCTCTGGGGATTGACAACAGCCAAAAGTTCAATGAGTGACTAGAGGCAAGGTTCCATATTGACTGGTGAGCTGTGGATGACAAGGTATTTAAGAACTAAAATTGCTCATTTTCTAACTTAAATGCAGGCATTTAAGTGCAAAGCAGGTATACACGGTAGAGTAGAATTTTTAGTGGTGCTTTTTTTCATAGATATATACACATACACACACAAACATGCAGTGTTTATCTATGTTAAGTATCTATAACATCTATAATAGTATCTATAACAACCTATAATAATATATCTACACACACATACACACACACACAATGTACAGGTTTATTGTATTTCTAACGGTTTTATTTATTATATTTTCTCTCTTGTTTATTTCGTATGCTGCCTTCTTGGTTGGAAAGACATTTCTAATACTGATGTGACAACGCCAATTAGACCAAGGTAACATGCAAAGCAATCAAATGTAAAATAAATGTGAAAAACACAGAGACCGAAAGAAAGAAAAGAGAGAGAGTGACGAGGACAGGCTGGGTCTACTGGTTGCTGTAGTCGCTTCTGTTCGCTCTCCTAATGAGTTAGTGTGGAGGTGATGATGGGGGTCAATGATGTAGAGAGCCTCTTTGCTGTTGCCTGGGCTTTAATCTCTTCATCTGCTCCTTCTGTCATATCACTCCCATGTCTCCATTCATCTCAGCACGCTTCTGGGTTGTAATTAGCACCCCACGCAGCTTACATCACTCATTAACATTAACATAGCTACTCATGAAGTCTGAATCCTACTTGGGCTGAACAGTAAATGTTTGTTAATCATGCAATATCAGCCTATGTAAATAAGGCCTACAACAAATCATTTACATCTTTATTGAGCACTGTTAGCTGTGCACTGTAAGCAGAGTGACCTAAAACATACCTAACAAGTCTGATTTTATTAATTTAGTTGATCTAGCACACAAAAACAACAGTAAATAAATATGATTTTTACCATATCAAAGGTTCATGAAGGTATTTGTAAAGTTTGTAACGAGAGATGGGATTAACTTTTTTTTTTTTTTTGGAATGGTATCAACACCAAAGATTTAAATTCCTCTCATATATTAAGTCTTGGAAATGTTAACTTCGTTCATTTTTTCCCCTCAATATCATATCCAACACTTTCTCAATCATAATCACAATCATTATGTGCAGCGAAATAAGTGAAATATTAAAGTTCCTATCATTTCTTTTATTAAAAAAGGTGTGGTCATGATACTGACATTTTTGAAAGGTCCATGCATATAATAAATTTTTTTAAATGAGGCACGTAATTAAAAAGAAACAGCACAAAATGGGCAGATTTCCACCGTCGAGAAGCCGTCCATGATATAAGCTCTAATGAGGTACAGCGCTCTGTCGTGACCTCTGGGAGAACCTCAGTGGTTTTGCAACTTAAATGCCTACGTTCTAGAGGAGTTCCCAGACAGAAGTGAAAATAAGTCTCAAAAGATGTTGTTTCAGTGTTGACTTGTTTGACACGTGACAGCATTGGAAAAACTTCATTTTAATCAAAACAATGTAGATCAGTCTTTAACAATGGGCTCATCGACGCATTTTAAAAACACATCATGCCAAAGTGGGCATGACTGTCCAGAAAAAAAAATGTCACTGTGCCATCCTTCTCTCACTGGACTCAAGCTGTCCACTTTCAGAGGAAGAAAAAGGCAGCTGCTTACTGCTCCCTCTGAGAAACGCCTGCTGCCCAAGTGCAAGAGACAGGTGAAGAACCACAAATAAATTCACATGATGGAGTCCAATAACTCCGTCTGGGATGTGAAATTTGATTTCCCTCCATGATTGAAGGAGTCAGTGGAGAGCCCATGACTCTGTCTTCACATGGCCTTTGGTGGGAGATGAAACAGCCACTCTCTTATTTTAAGATCTTCATCTGTACTAAGCTCCTAGTGTGGAGTTCCTATAGCTTCAGAAACACCTGCTTCTTAGCCGCTACACAGTTTGTGTGGAGGAAGAAGGAAAAACACGGATTTGTGTAAATGTCAGAAAGCTTTGGAAAGTACAGAACTCCAAGTTATATGTTCTATTTCCACAGTTGTGGTGCATTTTATTTAAAAAAAAATCACAAACAAAGATCATGCCAAATTGCACAGTGGTTCCATTTTGAAAATTATTACTAAGAGATATAATATTTTTTTGTTCCAACTTAACCAAAACTTTTTTTTTTTAATAACCAAGCCCATCCTTAGAGCAGATTCTAAATCTATTGTTTTACTCATTCCACTCTGCAGGCTCCACCTTAGATATTTAAAGGTCCACTTCTTAGTTTGAAATGTATTTAGATATTGAACCTGAAAAAACAGCCGATTTAGAATGTGACATAAGGATGGGTTTGGTTATTTAAAAAAAGGATGCGGAAAAATGAACGGTCTTAATAAATGATGCAAAAGGTGCAAAACGCATAATAAACTAATACACTTCTGTAAGAATGTTATGTACTTTAACAATCAGCTCAGCAAAGAGCTACCAGACTAATGAGTGGCTGTAACTGAAATTTTAACTACAAAATAAAGAATTACAAATGTCACTTTTTGAACTGCAGTAGTTCTAAGCTGCCAAAAGTGAAATGTATTCGCTGTATAACCAAGGAACTAACATGATCCCATTGGAGCAACAGTGAATGCATAACTGCGATGGCGCTAGGCATCATATATCATGTTAAAACAGAAACATGGTGATAAGATTAAGAAAGAAAAATACAACACTGGACTATTAAGACAAGCTGATGACTGTATTTATCTGTGATATTGAGGATGCGTGATGCTACAGTGTGATTTGCGGCACAACTGGGAACATTCTGGAATTCACTGTTCATTTTAGAGCTGCACACTCTTTTATATGTGCTCACATAGAGATCTGTCTCTCCTGCAGCCTTCGTAATCACAAATGAAAAACATTCCTACTCTGACCATCTCTCCAGCGCGAACTCCACATATAATACAGGCCTTAAAAACATCCACCATCCCTACATCCTCCTATTGAGCACAAACACACTCTCTCTCTTCCTCTCTATCTCTCTCTCTCTCTCTCTATGTATATATATTTTTATTGAGCAGGAGGAAATATGTTGCAGGATCCTTAAGGCCTAGGAGGCACAAGCACTGTAAAAGGTTTGAGAACCAATTATCAAGAACAATTAATGTTTTCTATTGTGATAATAATATTCCAAAGAAAACTGTTGGGACTTTGATGCCTACACTTTCTAACATTATTCCCATTGTGCGTGGCCAATTTTGAATTATGTCAGACAACTAATGCAATAGTGCATCTCAAGGACACGCACGCACGCACGCACGCACGCACGCACGCACGCACGCACGCACGCACGCACGCACGCACGCACACACGCACACACACACACAGCCTGCAAAACGAAGCTGCTAGTTATACAAACAAATGTCAACACGTGCAAATGAAATCACACTCCTTTTTTAAAGCACAGTCTTGGAGAAAGGTCACTCACACACAATAACGGAGAGAAACGCAGTAGTCGGCTCTGCTGAGGGGGAGCAGAGGTGGAAATCAAAGTTTCATAAGGGGCAGAAAAGGCTGAGAACATAAGAATAAATCCCTAGACAAAACATCACCTCCCTCTATGAGACTTTATGAGGGCTCCAGCAATATCAACAAAGAAACATAGCATTAATAATGCATGATGGAATTTTCACACCAACATTACTCTCGCAAAAAAGGGCCAAACTGGGAGTTGGAACAGAAACATCCTTGTGAGTCTCTGGGAGTTTTATACAATAAGTTACTATAAAAAAGTTACAGACACGACATGCATCTGAAATGTTACATTTCTTATGTTCATATCTGTTCATATGATTAAAATATGAATCGTTTTTACTTTATTTATTAGTTTGATTGTGAACAAAATTTTGACAATTGGGCTGTCCATCTCTACTTTTAATTTCTTATTTTTTGGCAAAATGACAGGAGAGCTACTCGGTTGTTCTGGTTTCATGTTTGCATATAAAAATATTATTAAAATATGAATCACAATTACTAACACATCAGCTAAAAATCCATCATCATTACAGACCTAATGCCAAATCATACGTACAAAAATAAATAAATAAAATAAAACCGATGCTGTTACAAGTTCAATCCAAGGTCCCATACAAGCTATAGTTTTGTAATGGGTTCAGGGGGATTTGGAAGATATGCCAAAGACTACAATGCATTATATACGTCAACAAAAAAAGAAATAAAAAGGCCCGAGATTCAGCTGAAGATAAATTGAGCGAGTGTGAAAGGAAATGGTTAGCTCCAGCTCAGATCAAAACAATATGAAGCACAGTGGTTTCATTAGCTTTGGAAAAGAGCTTCTCTAGTGTAACACAGACCGGATACTTCAAAGCATCAGAAACACAGCAGGAATCTATCCGCACACACACACGTACGCATACACACGCACCGAGTTCCCTTCAGACGCTATGCACCGGGATGTAGACGGCGCCTAATTACACTGATGGCTGTGACACATGACAGCACCCCGCTCCTCTTCCTCGCTTTCCGCAAGGGCAGCTGCAAAAAAGGCAAATTTAGTGCTGCTAACTGCACTATCCTGTGCTGCAGCCACTGATCATTATGGCACATTCTACCCCACATGCAGACAGTCGAGAACGCAGATGGAAGAATGATGAAAGCAACAGAGCCCCTCTCTCTCTTTCTCTCTCTCGTGCTCTCCGTGGCCCTCTCATTAGCAGCAGTTGTCTGGCTGGCGGGGTGTTGAAAGCTTGCCTGGTCTGGGCCCGTGGGTGGCACTCGCGACCCCAGAGCTCTCAACTCCACTCCGTCGCGACCGAGACACGCTGAGACACAAATCAGGAAGTTTCAATAAACAAACATTAAGAATATGCAGAAAAAAACCTGCACCCACACACAAACATGCTGTTCGTTCATGGCTCTCTGCATGGGATTGCCCACATTTGCGAACGGTAGCACAGACATTACGAACCCACAGCTGTCCGGCGAAGGCAGCCCTCACCCTGTCCTGTTGGCATTTAGCCACACACTGGGCATGACTCACACACACAGCTCAAACTCACACTAGAGTAGGTCGGCTCGGAATTGACCGCAAGGCCTCAGAGAACTCGTTCA
>JBBMFX010000101.1:36709033-36730583 GCA_037832545.1 Rhabdalestes septentrionalis | reverse complement strand
TGTCTGTTAGTGTGTGTGTTCCAGAATAGAAAAAAAAATTCTGCTTGTCAAACTTTTGCATACTGAGTAGATTTAAAAATGGGAACAAATATTTTACTGACAGGCTGCAAAGTGCCTAAAGATACAAAGAGCCTAAATAAAGGAGTTCCAACCACTCAGCATTCAGCACCACCAGTATACTGATCACCGCCCGATCATCCGGAATCATCTGCACCGGTTTCTTCACTGGTTCAGGACTTCATATTAGATGCTCTTTTTCTCGACTTGAATGATTCATACATGCATAGGTCACTGTGTCTTAACAAACAAAACAATGGATGGAGGGATGCGTCAAGAAGGAGAATGAGAAATGTATGTTCTTGGGAAAAATCTGTTGATTTTATATCTTTTCTTTAATTTCCCATCTGTCATGCCCCCCCCCCCAAATCTTCAACTTTTTTCCAGTTTACAGTTTAACTCGATTATCTGGGACTGCAGTTTAATTATACACTGTTTTGCTTTCACAAATTTACTTGCACTGTCACACCAGTGGATGTTCAACAGACTTGAAACAGAACGAGGAATAATAAGAAGCAAAGAAACACAGAAACCAAAGCAGCAGAATTAGAGACTTCCTGTTTACTTCTTTCTAGTGATGCATGATGATTTAAGAATAGTAAACAGTAGTTGTAGATATATTCAGATGTTTGTCAGTACCACTGTCTATATAAAAATATTGCTATCATTTTTCATTACGCTTCTTAAAGAATTTCAGTGTGCACAAAGTCTTATTCTGGATATTTAATGTTAATGAGTTCTCATCTGCAACAAAAAACTAAAAACACAACTGAAAGAGGGGTCAGAACACTTCTGCATTTGAGTAAGAACACTTTGCATTTTCTCTGCGGAAATGCAGTCTAGTTATTATTATTATAGCCCACAATTTCCAATCGGAGGGAAAAAAAATTTTCCTGCCACAGATGCCCAAAACAACATGTTCAGACAAAGAAGATCAAACACTAGAGGAGCCAGACTGAAGCAGGTGGCAGTCTTAACTTACTTGTTCTGCATTGTGTTCATGATGACCCAGTCAGCAGGGTAGACATTCTTTCCGATAAGGTCTTTGAACATGATGAATGTTTCCATCAAGAAGTCCTGAAGAGAGATCAAATGAAAGAACAAGAAAGAAACAGAGAGAGAGAGAGAGAGAGAGAAAGAGAGAGAGAGACATTTTCAGTAAAAATAGATCTTAAAAATCCAAACTAAAAACAATTAATTACTGAATTATTTTCTTCGCTAGAAAGGTTACCAATAATTGATGCCAGGCTGGATTTCCTCTATTCTTTCATATTAATTGTTGAACATTAAATGGATGGAGACAGAAGGTTTGACATACATGCTGTTTGCTTTGTAGAAGAAATCAAGTGCAAAAACATACTTTACAAATAAATAAAGAAAAATTTAAAGCTGAAAACAGTCATTCTGCAGCATCAGTAACTTTCACATGGCAGTTGAGTAACTGGCTTCAGATATACTGCAAATATTTGCAAACACATCCTTCATCTGTGCGACAGCCAGGCTCAAGTAGAAGCTGCAGCCAAATCCAGTCAAATCCAAAACACAGCAGAAGGCCTGTCTGAATCACTGTAATAGGTTCAGTGTGGCAGACTAACTAACACACTGATAAACATCTTTCTCACCCACAATATCTACAGAGACAACACTTAAAACTGCACAGGAAAAAGCCTATCATAAGTATACAGCTGCTGCAAGCCATACTGAGGCTGTTTAACACTTTAGTGAAATCGACATATTTATTATGTATGTAAGTTAACTGAATATTTATTTTTCAGCAGAGCACACAACTCACTCTTGGGAGACATACATTTGCAATTACTAAACACATGAAGCTGTCCAGGAAAACCATATGAGTATAGTAGCAGACTCTCTATCCTGCAGTTAGACAATTAAAGTAAGGTATGTATTGTGATGATGATGCTGATGATGCTGAATCTTTAAACTGGTGGCTGTATAATATCACAGAGTCTGCAGAATGTTGACTGACTGATTGATTCATTCATCCAATCTTTTATTTTTTAATTAATTCAATCAATCTCTATTTTAGGGCAGAAACTAAATGCCTTGGGTTAAGTTTCGGTGTTCAATCAGTGCTTTTTAGTAGTGTTTCTAGATGTTCTCAAATGACTAAAGTGATTAGAATAGACTGGTTTCACGCTCCCTCCCCTACAGAGAAGAACCACACTCACCACCACGTCTGTCCTCATCTTGCCGAAGGTGTTAATCAGGTGAGTGTAGTGATAATCATCCATTTGCCGGAGTGTAGCAGTCATGCTTGCCACGAAACTGCCCTGCAGAAAGTGAGAAGGGGAGAAAAGTGTCATTAAAACGGAGGATCACACGCTTGATATAAAGCATCTGTCATGAGCCAATGGCACCCGAGCAAAACAGCACCCATTAATGCCGGCGACACAGTAGAAGATCTTAAAAGTCCAGAAGATGCTCTGGCAAAGTATGTCCTGTCAATTAACCAGTAGGTAGTAGAAGTTTTATCAGACATAACGAACCTCTGAAGAAAAAAAAAAGAAACCAGCACTTCTCCTGGCTGCCTTAAGACAAGTCATTCGACCCGAGAAGCGAACACAACATCTCTGATGCTGAACATTTGAAAATCACGCATCGTGTGACGTGAGGAACAGCCAGTCCAGCGAAGAAATTAGAGACGGTTTTAGCGGCTAAATGAAAGAAGTAAACTCCATAACAGTGTACAGTGGGAAGAGGGTTATATAACCATTTAGCATTTACAAATGATCTGCACATCGACGGAGGATGGAAAATGCAACAGATCAACAACTTCTACAGGCTTCAATAAATTAGATATAAAGAAAGAAAGGGTGAAATAGGAGGGCTGACACCCCTGCTTTGTGCTCCTTCTACTAGGTCTAATTAATGCGGAGAGGAGCACCCGGTGGGACAATAATAAAAACTGTTCTCTCTATCGCAGATATTAAAGTAGGAAGGCACTGATATTACACGCAATTAACGCGAGACCAATCCATGTGTGAAGCGGCATGAAAAGTAGAAATAAAGCGGAGAGTTTGTGCAATAATGGCTGGGACAAAATGAACCGTGGGAATAAATCCATGCACATTATTGCTGCAACACATGGGGACCCTCCCTTGAGTGTGCAATTGGCCATTACCTGCATCCTTTTCAATTAAAAAACAGTTACATTCGGATTTCGTTTGAACATATAGAAGCATTTGCCATAATGAAATCATGTTATTTATTCATATACTTCACATTATAGTGTGTTCAGAGTGAATGTATAACTTGTCTAAATGTCTGGTTAAACTGTTACGCAATCCAGCTCTTCACTTTCCTTAATATTTGATCAACTTTTAATGGAAAATCCACTTATTCCAAAGTCAGCAAAGCCTAAGGGAGACAGCTCTTTTTATGAAACACCCCCACTGGGCTCATCTGCTTCTTGTCTCTGCAGAAGTGGCAATATCTTTGGTAATCACGCCACACACCAAAGGTGACAGAACACTGCAGAGCGGCAGAGAGGCTTTCAGAAGCTGGCAGTTAGATCTGTAACCCTGCCACATTGTACCTGACATGGCGCGTACATTTTTTCCATGGCTGCTTCTCTATTTTTTTTCTGCTTTTGTTTCATTTGTGAGTCTATCCTGCAGCAGTAATTAGGAATGGCCTACATAGCTCAGCAGAAGCAAAACACAAGCACGAGCATATTCCTGCTTTTCATTCTTTCTCTCTCTCCACTCTCACACAGAAAGCGACTATAAAGGATGTCCTTTCATCCCACGGCTCTCTGCAAGTCTGCCGACACATTTTGTGAACACAAACAATCTGATATATGCTCTTGCTCGCTGAATGTGAGAGGACGCGTGTCGGGGTGACGCGTGGAGGCAAGGTGAGCTTTCACAGACTGTAAAATTCAGCACTCTGATCCTTTTTCAAACGCTGACGCATGCTGCATTTCAGCAGAACTGGCCAAACATCTCGGCTGGAAATCTTTGTGGAGTTCATTTTACTCTGTGGTGCAAATCCACGGTGACACGGGCAAACACAGCCAGCTTGGGCAGATGGCTCATGTCCTGCAAAGCTGCAAATGCTGTCCAAACAGCTAATATTGATATTTACTGAGCCCCCTATCAGCTGGGGTGTTTGATCAGGGTCTGTAATGAGGAAAACGCTGAGAGAGAGAGAAAGAGAGAGCTGACATCCCACTCCACAAGCGAGACAGCCCACCATGCAGCAGCAGCCCTTAATAGTGTTTAAGCACACCATGGGGATATCAGAACTGAGTGCACACCGCAACCTGCTCCAGAGTTGATGAGAATTTACTTGTAACCTTTAAGTAGGCCTGCTAGAGAGCATCCCAATCTTAACGTGTTCGCTTAACTGAACATTTACAGGCCAAAACAAAATGTCAAATTAATGTTTGCAAGGGCTTTTTAAAGCTGGGTTGGTACTGGATGTGTAAAGACCTACATAACTTTTTCCAAGAAGGTTTTGTATAGCAGTGGGCAGTAAAAACAAGACATACTTCATTACAGTATTGTATTTAAAGTTATTCTAACTTTAAATACAAAAGTTATTATTTTTTCCTATTACTTTACACTAATACAAATGAAAACAGGCTGAATTTTGGTCTATTGCTGAGCACATCTCCCTAATTTTCTGCCCAGGACAATAAAACTCAATCCAAGCCCATTAAAATTATGTTTTAAACTGGACCGGGTGGAGTCATCAGCCAAGCGCAGAATTTTTTTTTTTACATAATTATTTACATTAAACCTACACAGAACATACACTGCATACTTTCAATTTACATAAAAAATAAATGCATAAAATATGTAAAATATGTATATGTGGCAAATAGGTAAGAAGAAAAAATAAAGAGGGGAAAACTAAAGCAGAAATTAACTAAAGTGAAATTAGTCCAGTCAGGCTGTGATACTCCGAATTTAAATTTCAGAATTTTGACACAAATTAAACCAGACCAAACAATTATTCAGGTCTAATTTTTCTAAATTAGTTTTAGACTAACAGGGCAATTTTTTCAAAATATCTCCCCCAAACAGGTAAGACAGTTTCAAGCTAAAGTAAAACACCCTTTACTAAACCCCTTCCCCCTTTTTATTCCCTCACAGGACCCTGTTGCTATAAAGAAAGAAAGAAATCAGGAAAATACAGAACATCTTTCACTTACTTAATAGTTACCAATGGGAGTATTTGTAGTTTGGAAGCTGTGTTCTTTAATGTTTTCTGTAGGATGTTGCTTTCTAGAGAATACTCTCTGCTAATATCATAATTAGCTACCTACCAAAGACTTACAGTCAAAACGGACTGTAATTATCTGGATCTTCGTCTTACAGGCGGGAGCAAACGAGCTCTGCTGGATGGCTAGTTCTGCTCTTCAGCTACTAAACTCTCAGCAACCAAGCCAATTACACCCTTGCCATGGCTATTAGTGAAAACAAAAAGGAAAAAAAAAATCAAGGAGGAGAGAGAAGGATAAAAGGAATGTGCTGGAGTTCGAGGTACTGTTTCTCCTATGGGTATTAGGATTAGAGAGGCCTCTCCCAAGGAGCTGTTATTTAAAGCTAGGCAGGATGATATGCAGTCCACAGGCCTTGATTTTATTCATCATAAGGAAAAAAGAAAACATAAGCATCCTCATTCAACACAAAAGTCGTGCCCTCCGAAGATTCTCTACCACCCACAGTCCTATATACCTATTCACTGTAAGCACCACAGCCACTGCATTCATTCAACATTCAAACGCTCATCAACTGTTTGAAGAACAGCCAGCAAGTCTGTAATAAACGCCAAGAGCTGCCTCCAATAAAAAGGATCATAAACACATGAAAAGCAAATCCAATTTGTGGGTTGGGCTGAACCAACAGATCGTCCAGATTTGATCCGGGATTAATACAGCATTAAATTTATTGTTTGTTGCTTTAAAAAAATGAACAGAAGAGGTTTCCTACAGCTTTTTTAAAGAACAAAATTCTCTTGTGCTATATCATAAAGATATTCTAACGGAGACCAATGATAGCAAAACCATCCAAATAAGTGTTTGGTATATTAAGTACAGAAACATTGTGACACTGATCAGATTCAGAAGTTTTGACCAATTCATGTATCCCATTAACAGAGATTTTGCCAAAGCATTGAGAGCAGTGGTCTTTGAACCAGCTCCTAGGGACCCCCGATCTTTCTTCTCCAAATTAATTTATAATGCATGTAAATGGAGCAAAATTTGGAGCCTTGAAAACAGGTGATTCAGAGTGTCTACAGCATACCCACATCCTAGTTTATACTCTTCATCTCCATTTACAACAGTCGTCGAAACCAGGCAGAGAACTCATTACTATTACAGCTCTATCAGAGCATGAAAGCCAGGTTTCTAATGGACCTTTTTTCCCTCTCCTGACTTTTTCACCTCTGACTTCAATGCAACCAAGGAGTACTTCCATATTAATTCAGTTCGTTCAATATTTCAATGTCTTTCCTCAGCTATTCAGAACTCACAGGTTGGATCCGGAGGAACATAATGGAAGAAGTAAAAGAATGAAAGTTGCTTTGCGAACCAACTTTCCCGCCGGAGAGATACTGTCCTGCAGAACAAGCCTAATGTAACACACACTGTTCTGGGATTCAGATGCTACTCGAAAACATGTTATTGGATCAGGTGTGCTAGAGGAGAGAAAAAAGCAAAAAGGAAAAAAAATAACCTATGAACCTTCTTTTAGTCTCATCTCTTCACTTCATCAGCATTATACACCCTCCAAGCATGTTTCCATGGAAACTGTGTTTTCTTAAGGTGGTGGAAAAAAGGTCCCTCTTGTTCTGGAGTTCCATAAAAGGCTGGATGCCCTCGGAATCCCCTGAGCCAGGCGAGACACAGAGCCAAAACCTGCACAGCATCTTTATCTGGACTTGCTGCTGTTCGACACCTGCGGTGGGACCTGTCAGTAACTTGAGCCCTGCTCCATTAGTAAAGACAAGACTAGGACTTCAGAGTCACTAGTCTGAAATGCGATGCTTTTTATTTATCTGACCCACGTCAACATGAATGTGAATCTGAACAGTTTGGAACATATTTCTCAGTGAAATGGTATATAGGGATGGGAAATGCTCCTTGGCAGAACCTGATTTCATCAATCATGATTTAATTAGACTGAGGAAACTGTACTTTCCAAAAGAAAAACAGAATCAGATCAGTGTCAGGCAGTATACAGAAAACCATCAGAAGATATATATAGGATCAGAACTAATAACCTCTTGATCAAGAAGCAAGTATCCTACCCACTAGGCCACTTGATCTTTTGTGAAATGTGATTCTATTTTTGTTATCAAGCTGGCATGTTAGCATCCATACAGCTTTCTCTCTCTGTATATTTTTCAAACAAATGCAGGAGATATAAAACAGCAGAACAAATCCTGCTGATCCTTGAATGACCTAATTTGTGTTAAAATGATCAATGTTGTCCATTACAAAGAAACTGAAAGAACGGGTAAATAATAGCTTTACAACTGAAGGGGAAATGAGAGTAAATCCAGTGAGGAGAGAGACAACTTAGGAGCGAAGTTAGAGGAAAAGGAAGCATAAGAGAACTGGGCTTCTCCTAGTCAAGTGATGAAATATTTTTGTAATGTTCATTTACACCTGAATAAGACTAAATGATTTGTTAAGCAATATGCCGTCACTGTCAACACAACAGAAGGGAAATCAACATAACAGGACCTAAACCACTTTTTTTTCAGATACTCTATTAGATATCTGTTCAGGAGGAAACAATGTATGGAGGAGAAAGAAAGCACAGTGCTAGCATTAATAGTTCCATAGATGGTTAAAATGTACAAACAGCGCCGAGGACAGGGTGCTCTCTGAATCTGTGAAGGTGACTGAACGTGCCCAGTAAAGCATGAAAACTGTGCTGCACAAAAAGTGAGCAATGTAGGGAATGTAAAGAGAAATCCATAGATTAATTAACCATTCCTTTCCATGCCACACATTTGCAATTGAGATTGGGACTGCTTGCTGTATATGTCCTTGGATTCAGACACCTTTTGGGAAGAAAACCATCAACTGCTTTGTGGCAAGATGCATTATCGTCATAAAACGTTTTCTGATGACAGAATGAGAATAGCTTCTAAAACTGTTCATGGCAGCCATCTCTTCTGTTCCTTTACCTGACGTACAACCCCAGATCAACAATGGGTCTGAAATTGTACTTTTTTCCCAAGGAGTCCCTGTCATATGTTTTATCACAAAATGATACAATAGATCCTGCATCTTCTCCTTGGCGAATGCAAATTCATGATTCATCACTGAATATCATTTTCATCCAGTCATCCGCACTCCATTACTGCTTCTCTTCAGCCCACTGTGACCTTGCTTTCTTATCTTTAGGTGTTATTTGGCTTTTCTGAATGTAATTCCCATCTTATTTAGCCTATTTCTAACAGTTCATTCACAAATATTAAAGCTATCCATCCAAGTGTTTCATTTTTGTTTAGTTGTGCAATTTCTGTTCTCACAGATCATTGATTTGACTTTCTTCCGCTTTTCTTTCATGTCCATACCATTTTGTTACTTCCACCAAATTTTAGACACAACCGACTGGAAGCAATCAACACGCGATTTATCACACTGTGTTGGTTTTTCTTCTTAATTTTTTGAGAGGTTTGAGAGGGCAACTTATATCTAAAGACTGATCTAGCATGTTTAAATGTATGCCAGTTTTTCTGTTTAAATAAAAAATTAGAAAGTGACTGCTTTTTACCTTCAACATCATTAATTGAAATAATGGAACTCTTTCATGAAATCTAAATGTTCGACTATTTCAAAAGACTGTTTTGTATCTATGGTTATCTTTTATATTTTATACATTTAAAAACCCGCGGATGTTGATTTAATGTAGTTTTTCAAGTTGAAAAAAAAGATGTGAACTACTTGAGCAGTGATGTACGTCGCTCTGGTTAAGAGCATCAGCTAAATGCCATAAATGTAAATGTATAGTGCATAGTGGTCAGACGCAGAAAACTTCATTTTGGGCAATAGGAGCCATTTGGTTTAAAACTGTGGTAGCAATGTGCCAGCATGGCCAACCTCAACCTTTTTCAGACCTTCTACTCTTCATTTATTGGATTGCACACTACTGCTATTGAGAGTCAAGTTGGTGCATGGGCTATCAGTTGCAGTCTTTTTGGTGTAGTCGAGTGTGCATTTTCACAGAAGATGCGAAGCGACTGTGAGCTGATGGCAGGCTCAGCTCAGGCTCAGTTCTTAGATGCCTATTTGGTGTAGCAGGGTCCTAAAAAAGGCGTACTCTAAAATCTGCCTATGAACCCCTGGAGCTTGTACAAAGCTGGAGGAAAGCCCAAACTACAGAGTGGAGGAGAGACAGCAGGAAGGCTTGGGGTAGAGGATTCTAAAGCCAGTAAAGAGTATAGGGCAAAATTCCCCGACACATTCAGAACCATAAGACCCCTTAATTTTATTATAATTTTTTTTAATATGTGGCAAAATTCTGATATTTTGTAGACTGATAGTGTGTTTAAAGCAGAGCTTTGTAAAGTGGAGAGACCAGTTATGATGAGGCGCTTTCAAAGGTCAATTTAAAGGCGTCAGGCAATGCATCCAGGGGCTCTGGTCCAAGCTTTCAATTTTAGCCCTCTGTGTATGTGAGGGAATGTGTATGTTAAGGACAGAGCTGACGTCGATTTGCATTCTGACTCAGCATTTTCAGCCTGAGGGGTGAGAGGACAGAGTGACTCTGCACGGAACTGAGCTAGAATGCAAAAACATACACAGAAGCGTGCACAATATTAACGAAGAGTTTACGTTACGCTAACCCTGCTGGGTACATAAACGTGAAGAAGGAAATCTTGTTTCCGGCAAAGACGAAACAGCTTACATTTCACACCTTTAACACATCCTGTGAATAATCAATGAAGTCATTCTGTAAAATTCATTATTCATCCCACTAATTGGTTGCTTTTCATCGAATTTCATTGGCTAAAATTTGCACACAACATCCAAGAACCCCAAAGGATCATTTGCTACATATATTCATAAAGATTGCTCTATACATTTGGCTGAGTTGGGAAGAGGATCTGACCATCGCATCCAACTGCTTAATGATGAAATAAATAATGATTGCTCTTTTTATACACTTCAGGGTCCGTCGTACAGATGCAAGCAGTTACAGAAATAACAGTTCTGGTTCCTTAAAGAAGAGTTCTATGGATGGATCTGAAAAAAAAAGACATGTGAGAACTATTTACAGAACTTCTAAACTAAAAGTCTAAAATCTAAAAGTTTTTAAATGATACCTTTACATTGTGTGTTGGTTCTGTACACCTTTAAAAAAGTTATTCATGCTCAAAGATCCAATTTATAAAAATCCATTGTTAGAAAACTAAATGGTCACAAATGGTATCTATGAACAATGGTGTTACACAACTATCTTCTGGAAAACATGTGGTTCTATATTCTCTTCTAAATAGAACAATTACCATTTACAGACACCAGAATTAATTATTTACTGATTGTTCTATTTATTATTTTAACACATTATTGCTGAATCTGAGATTCTCCAAAAACTGTCATGAAAGAAGCAAAGGCTATATCTAAATTAGTGTTTAAAAGCCCCACTCACCAACCATCTCATACAATTTATTTTTTAATTGGGTCATGTTTTAACATATTCACGCAAACAAAAAGCTGAATGCCCCTGAATGGCATTTGATAGAGCACTATTCACACCCTGTGATGCCCGTTTATACAGAAGATGTGTGTGACAGACACACGTACACGTGTGCGCGTGCACAAAGACACAAAAATTGGATTTAGCTTATCTGGAGCTGGGTCTAATGACAGCTTGAGGAGATTGGTGACAGCGCTGAAGAGCGGCCATGACAACAGCACGGGTACAGACTGACAGACCACACACAACATGCCAGCATAGAAGAGGGGTGTATGTGTGTAAGCTGGGTTGGGGTGGGGGGTGGTGTGGTGTGGGTGTTGTGTTTGGGGGGAGGAGTGGGTGTTGTGTTTGGGGGGAGGCGTGGGTGTTGTGTTTGGGGGGAGGGGTTTTGTGCATGTGTGTGTTCTCTCCAGCTAAATCATGATGACAACATGACATGCTATGACATGCTTCAATCTCTCAATCACTCACACAGAGAGACGCGCGCGCACACGCACGCACGCACGCACGCACGCGCGCGCACACACACACACACACACACACACACACACACACACACACACACGAAAAGAAGAAACTGGTGCCAGCGTCTCACTGTTAAAACCTGTTACTATTTATCATACCAAACACCCTTATAATCCTATTATGCATTCTGCGAAGGCTAAACGTAGCAAACGTCTATTAATACACATACTCCAAGTATATCCATCCCTTTCACAGTTATTGCTTTTTACATGACCACCTAATCACTATTTCTTGAGTCCATTTCGATCTGCAGTTGTTGGAGTTTTTTCAATCTGGTGTTTACCAACAAAGCTGATATTTTAAGCTACTGAAGTGGAATTACAATATAGATGACAATTTGTATTAATTAAAAGAAATATCATGAGCACTTGACAAGTGAAAGAGCACCGGAGAAGAGAGTGAGATTCCCTTTCAAAATTTGGCAGTTTAAACAGAGACCTCTGTAGCATTAGGACAAATTAGCAGGTCAGGGCCAAAAGTGAATAAGAGCCAGTGCCAGTGTCAATACAACATAAAACTCAGTTGAAGACATAGCAAGGCTCCAGTGTCTGGGGCCTTGTTTTGGCTAATTTTGACAAAAAAGGCTAATGAGCATCAAATAACATTTTTTCAAAACTTCAAAAGCTCTGGGGCTAGACACTGCTAATTAAACCCAAAGGGGAACTCACCTTCCCAGGCCTTGTGAACCCTTAGGCTAAAGACATTTGCAAATTGAAGCAAGAATTATTTGTGAACAAATCATGTCGTAATTTTTGGTATGAGAGCTGCCCAGCTAAATGTACTATACCAATGCCAAACCCCACTAAAACCAAGTGCTAATAATTCATTCATGAAGTTTGTGTTAAAACAGCATATATTTCTGTTGCTGCTAAAAAGAAGAAGATCACTGTCAACATCCTGCCAGCAGAACTGCTTTCTACCTCACTTATCTTTACATTACTACTACAGAAGGGCCTACATTCAAGGTCTCAGCTCGCTTGCTTGCTTCTAATTCTACTTGTTTTTAACTGTGATAAATAAGTGGTAGCAGAAATAAGAAAAAATGGGAAGTTTTTGTAGAAGTCGAGCGCAAAAGTTTGGGAAACCCATGTCAAATAACATGTTTTGTTAATTTTCTATAAGAAAAGAAAGCCTTTATAGGAATCCAATTTTGGTGCACAATTTCTAGCTTCTTCCTGAATTTAACTTATTAACCAATGAATACATAAATAAATAAAATAATAAAATTAAAAATTGTCATATCTTTTGAACATGTTTACAGCTGATGTTTAAGATAATTTCCATTCATCCATCCACTGTCAAAAATTCTTTAGGGTTGGTTTTGAGTACTGGAGCCTGCACGGGACATCCCGCTCCCGCAGAAATTAGTAATATTTCCACCCATACCATCTCTGGTTTGTCCCGCTCGAGTCCGCTGAATCCCACAAGCAAAGCTGATGGAGTAAAGGGGGGCCAAAAAATATCAGACACATTTTAAATGCTATAATATATTGGCCTATAAATATATAAAAAAAGATCTAAGCAGGCTCAACAGGACCATTTCACACTCGAAATCACAGAAATATAGGAAACACTGAGATTAGTGTTTATTCCGACCTCAGTCAAAGCTCATTGCGTTCCTTGCGCTTCCGTTCTGCCTGGTGTTCCCGCGCAATGCAAACATCCGCAGGTTTGGTCGCCTACTACATATGTTGTTCCCCACATAAAAAACTGTAAAATGTATTTAAGGCAAATGTATCATTTCTGCATGCCACATTTCATTTTTGTTTGTTTATATTTATGCCAGATTCACTTTTAATTGGGAAAACATCTCAAGACAACAAACAGGCCCAAAATTAAGCTTCATAATTCCACTGGCTACAGTAACAATTTTGTTGTTCCTTTTTTCTTGGTTCCAATAACTTAGTCAAGTTTGCCAGACAAACCACAAAGAGATAGACTTTCCCGGCGAATCCCTCTCACTTCCCTCCCTACCGCGCTCCCTCCCACTGTGTTACACACATCCCACCCCTCCCCTTCCCTCTCTCTCTCCCTCACTCACTCACTCACTCGCACTCACACTCACACACACTCACTCAGCCTCTCAGAGAGAGCTGAGCTGCAGTCACAGAATGAATCTCATGCGCGGGAGCAAATGCTATAGCTGAGAGTTGCCACTCTGCCCTCCGTCTGCAAGTGTGTATGAGCAGGAGTGCGCATGTGTGTGTGTGTGTGTGTGTGTGTGTGAATGTGTGTGTATATGTGTGGGTGTGTGTGTGTGTGTGTGTGTGTGTGTGTGTGTGTGTGTGAATGTGTGTGTGTGGGTGTGTGAATGTGTGTGTGTGTGTGTGCATGTGTGTGTGTGTGTGTGTGTGTGTGTGTGTGGATGTGTGTGTATGTGTGTGTGTGTGTGTGTGTGTGTGTGTGTGTGTGTGTGTGTGTGTGTGTGAGAGTGTAGGTTGCATAGATACAGCAGCAGCATAGTGGCTCAGAACCGGACGCTATTTGGAGTCTCTATCTCTCTCTCTCTATCTTTCAATCTCTCTCTCTCTCTCTGTCTGTCTCTCTATCGGGATCTGTGGATAAGTAATGGCCGAGAGGAAGTGACTGACGATTTGTTTACGTCTGTGGAGCAACTTCCAGCATGGCAGGTTTTCTTCCTTTCTCATCCCTTCATCTGCCCTCTCTCCTCTGCTCTCATCCACCCGTCAAACCTCTGCTGCACTGAGAGGGTGAAACAGCGAGAGAGAGAGAGAAAGAGAGAGTGAGAGAGAGACAGAGAGAGAGAGGACATGCAGTGGCCGAAGCAGCAGGCTTTATCCCAGCTCCATCAGTGACCTGCATCTGGAGGTGAGTGGCACATTGCGCTCTCTCTCTCTTTTTTAACCTTCAGTCTTCATAAATCTTTTTCATTTGCTCTCCTCCCAAGCAGAACAGACAGAGAGCAGATGCTGTGATGCGTTTTGGGGGGTTGAGGAGTCAAATTCTCTTGGTTTAATCTGCAGCCAGGTGTTTCAAACCGGTAAATCCTCCTTATTGCTGCGGCACAGAACACTTACACTCACTTTCACTTAGTGATGCAAAGCAACTCGCTCCATCAGCGGGGGTGTACAAGATCTAACCGGAGCGCGAGGAGGGGAAAAAGTGCATTATAGAACAAACGTGACGATATGAGACGTGACCTGCACGTATGTGACCCATCCTAGACGTGACCATTGCATCTGCACAGAATACGAGAACGCATAACAAGGTTCTACAGTTGCCTGCTTATCTGTTACAGTGATCCTGATTAATAGTGTCAATACATTCTGAGTGTAGTGAAGGACTGCAGTTGTTAAATTCCACTGAAATCCACTCAACATGACTCATTCGAATGCAGTTCACACAAAATACAAAACAAAAAGACCCACTATTATAGAAGTTGCAGTTCGTGACCAAGTTGAGTTACAAAAGACAGAGGACCTTACTGCATTAACATTACCTGACATCAGGCAGGGGTACGTGTTCGGGGTAAGACGATTATTGGCTTGGTCGAAATTCTTCTTTCTTCCTTTTATTGGTATGCTCATTATTTTTTAATTACTTAAATTAATTTAAAATGTGCTACTTTGGTTTGGATGCAGCCGACTCTCAGTCCATATCCTCTCCCTGTGGTCTAGTGCCATGTCCCATCCACAGGACCATTTGATTGGTTGCACGTCACAAGTAATATCCTATCAACCCTGAAGGCCACTGTGCCACCGACTGGCACAGAATAACGCTTTTGCAAGCTTTTCTGGGGCTGTGTTTTGAAGGTAAGGCATCAGATATTGCCAAAGTGGCGATAAAGATCATCTATAGGGAAGTTGCAGAAGTGGCCAGGCCAAATATTACATAACAATTTGGGATGACATTCATTCAGATAAGGAGATTTTCTGATTCATTGTCAGTAATACAACTTAAAAAAAATGAAACAGAGCCAAGTTTCTCCTCCATGTCTAACTGAGTGCTTGCCATCATGTTTCATAACATTACTGCATTCCACCTTAAAAGGTGAAGAGGCCAGTTGCACCATTTCAGACGGAATCAAAAATAGGAAAGCAATTTTACATTTATAAACTCCATCATGGGCAAATTTGGTAGACGAGCAATTTCAATGTTTAAAAATACGTTCATATTGGTTTAGTGATAAACTCTACTACTTTTTGAGTTATTATGTCTCGGCTTTAATAGTTGCATATAGTGCCAACATTTTTCAGCTGTTTGTTTATACGTTCATTATTTTAAAATATTTCATTTACATAACTTCTATTTCTACAGTCTTTCAGAGAAAAGCAGCCTGTGGAGGGCTTCGTTAAGATTAGTTCGGTATTTTCGGTATTTTCCAACATCTTGTATTTGAGTAAATGCCACTTTCTCCTACTTTTATGATAGTTATAAAGTGGCCTGTAATGTCAGGAAAAGTGCAATTCAGCTACGGTTCTAAAGGTTGACTACTATACATTACTGAAAATGGCTCAAAAATACTAAGTAATATAAAAATATTATTCAGGTCAGCCTGACTAGTTCCTGAATAACACATTGTGTTAGCTATAAAGAGATAAAGAGTTTAGGTAACAATAACTATATCTAACTGTTTAGGTAACAATAACAATATCTTTGCACAGCATTGGCGCAGTGAAACTTGAACTTATTTTAGCTACGATATTTAGTTATTTCCTTGGTGTCTTAGGCATAGTATATAAGATAATGTTGATCTAAACTGGAGCTAAACTGAAAAATACAGCAAAAAGTTTCAGGGTTTCAGGTGTAGCACAAAAGTATACTGGTTCTGAACCTCATTTATCGGGCCTGAACATGCCATATCAGTCAACCTCTATCACACACACCTGCATTTCTGATGTTAATAGGTATTATCTGGGAGATTTTTGTCCATTACCCCACAAGATAAGAAAACTACAGCATATTTTGGAACACTGTCATGAAGATTTGAATGTTTTCAGCCACAAAAGCATTAGTAAGGTCAGGTACAAACAATTTTTTTGAAACCGATTTTTAATCCCCAATCAAAGAGTCTGAATACAGTATAGAATGTTTGCCTGACATTCCATTGTACATTTAAAATGAACTTGGATAGCAAAAATATATTTTTATCCACTTAAATAAATCACGTGAATTACAGGTAATTGCAATTAAACAGCAGCTTGGTTGTTTACAACCAGCTTTTGAGTTATCCTATCCGTTTTGAAACCACTCAGTTGGTTCTTAATTTAACTCCTTGGTAGACAGTGACCAACAAACTTTTTCCTGAGTTTAAATGCAACTGTTGTAACTTTTTCCATGAATGCTATAGCGTATTTTTCCATGAATAAGTTTCGGCTTTTCTCTGCTTTCTCACCCTGAAGGAGATTTCACAGAATCTTCGATTTTGTCAAAATGATCCATCCTTAAAGATGACTTGAAGCCAAGGTTATACTGACATTCTTTTTAAGACAACACATCTCTGGATGAGCAGAGTCATAGTCATGTAGAGTCACCTGACCCAAATACTGCATGCTGATTCGCTGAACTTATTTATCGGCTTGTGCTTGAGAACAGCACAAGCATTTTCAATTTTAATACATGAACATGCAATGCTTTGACAATGGACAACAGCAGCTTCCATCACAAAACAAAGAATAGCTTGCGAAAGTTGTTTCGTTTTTTAAAGGACACTTCATGCAATTAATTCTGCAAACAAACTTGTAAACTACTTACTTATCTATTTGACTCATTGCAACAAATCTGGAGCACCATTCTGTCCGTCATCAAATGAAATGGATAAAACAAGAACCTTTTTGTCCATGCCTAGTGGTTCAAATACATTACATTCCTGGAATGTTAGACCAAAGTTGCATTAAAAGATGTTTCTACATATTTCAGATTTTTCCTCCCTTACTTGAAGTTCAATTTTGCTATTAGCATTGTGGTCAGCTTCCTTTGTGAAATGAGGCCATGCTTTGGCACGCTTTATACCGCCATAACTCCTTTTCTTTGGAGAGATGCAGGTTTGATGCATGTTTCTGTAGTGCGCTGTCCGAAAAACATGCCAGCATTGATAAAAAGAAACCAATAACCTTGGAGGCAGTTGATTCCGATGAATCAGACAATTTGGAACTGGTTCATGAGGATGCAGTTCCAGTACTGTGCTACTCAGTGCTGGGGGAGGAGGGGGCTTTCTACTCCTGATGGTGATCTCAGGCTCATGTGCAGCTGCTCCAGAACACCCCGTTCTATTAGCAATGCTTTTCCCTTATACAAGCTGCATGTGCACAATTGGGCATCTGTGTCAATCACCCTATATTGACATTACCCCCTCAAAAAATATGAAAATAATCTTAAATTCTATTGCTCTTTTTAAGTATCTTATGAACATTCATTGTGAATTATTTAATAGAAATGCTCCAAAAGTACTTATCTTAAACATTCTTTAAACTGACTTACAATGCTTTATTACAAATGACATTAGAAAAACTGCTTTGCCATATCCTATTATTTTGTATTATGGAGATTTCTAGAATTATACATTTAGGTACAAAAACTCATTTAGCCAAGTGCGTGTGCGTGTGCGTGTGCGTGTGTAAGTGTGTCCGAGGGAGAAGGACAGTTGCTGGGTGTCAGTGTGTCTACAGGCCTGATGAAGAACCTTTAGCTGAAGAGTAATCTAGATTAATGCACTGCCATGATCCACAGGGTGCACTCAAAGAGGAAAGCAACAAATCCCTCACTCTCTCCTTATGCTCTCTAAACACACACACCATCTCTCATATACACAAAGCTATTTCTTGCTGTGAACATGCACACAGAACAGTGTAGTGCACACATTTTACCCCGACAAAAAGAGAGATGACGCTTAATATATGTACGAAAATTAGTGGAAAAGACCGCAATCCCTCCCTTCACCACACCATCCTTCATCTCACAAACACTTCACCCCATCAACCTCTCACCTCATCAACCAGATAACATCTGCCACAAGGGGGTGGGGGTGGGGGGTGAGGGAGAGAGAGAAGCAAAAAGGGGAAAGGGAAAAAGGAAAAAGTGGGAGAGAGCAAAAAGGGGTAGAAAGAGAGAGAACTAGAGTGATGGAGAGAGTTAGAGAGGGAGAGAGAGAGAGAGAGATAAAAAGATAGTGTATGTGAGAAGAAAAAAGAAGGAAAATGTATAGATCGGTGACAAAAAAAAGGGAAGGCTTGAATAAAGGGAAGGAGAAACTGATTCAATGACACAGCTGACCTTGATTTAGTATCAGGACGAATACAAACAGCGACTTAAAATGACAACTGCATTTTCATCTATGGGAAAGACATCAGTAAACAGGCCTAGGAATTGGGGTCTGATGCTCTCAAATTGCAAGATACGATATGTAAGGAAAACCAGAGACACAGGTCACTTGAGACTGTGCCAGTAAGAACAGTCCATCCATAACTACACAGAGAAAGATATAATGGGGCTGCAGAGCCTCACCCTCATCACAAAGGAAAATGCACATTTAAGAGAGATGTAAAACCCACAGGCACTGGTCAGTCTTGTGGTGGGGGTGAACATCATGAGATCTGATGGGAATTCTTCAGCATGGATCCTTGACCCTTATAGTAAAGGTCTCACTTGACTCGGTTATGCTTTAGGGGAGCATTTTACTAACACAGTTTGCCTCCACTCGAGGGAAGTCACTGAAAATCAATACAAAGCTATTGTGACCGATCAAATTTGTCCAAATTACCCTCATCCTCATACACAAGATGTCACTGAACAGGTGGGAGAGTGCATAAATGATGGAAATCATATCTTGTGGCCTTCTCAACCCAACTGGACACCTGTGGGAGATTTTGTATTGACATGTTCAACGTCAGTCCCCTTTAGTATCATTAAAACACCTAGTCGAAAAGTATCTTTAGGACGATTCCTCCAGTATACATTCAGGTACACGGTTGTAATTCCGGCAGCTTTAATCTGGCCAAATAACTTAAGACGTCATGTGTTCTATTTATCCCTTAATTTGTCACTAATTCATATCTGAAAAGAGGAAAATAAAATATGCAAGAGAA
This sequence comes from Rhabdalestes septentrionalis, assembly GCA_037832545.1. Classification (NCBI taxonomy): domain Eukaryota; kingdom Metazoa; phylum Chordata; class Actinopteri; order Characiformes; family Alestidae; genus Rhabdalestes; species Rhabdalestes septentrionalis. The sequence goes on along the minus strand of JBBMFX010000101.1, from coordinate 36,711,268 downwards.
AAATATTGCATTGTGTTTTACAGGACGTAAAGTGTTTACTGTGGTTCTCTGGCTGGACCAAACAGCCCACCAGCAGTGTAGCTCTGATCAGGGGAAAAGAGCAGGAAACGTTCATAGCAGGAACGCTCTTTCACTCAACCACGCTTGCACACACATCCATACACAGAGGCCGTCCGCAATCACACCACTGCTGCTCCCACCACAGCCAGATGTTGGCTTTCATGTGGTAATGGGTTTATTTATTAACAGGCCTGTTCTCTTCCGTGATTTGTAGGGGAGGGGGTAAATCTATGGCATACTAAAGAGATCTCAAGCACACCTGAGACCAAATCATTGTGTCAAAGTGTACGTGTGAGTGTGGGTGTGTGTGTGTTGTTTTTTCCACTTCATTTTTAGAATAAATATGTTCTGTACTCTAATTTTGCTCTAGGAAACCAAAGGGAAAAAAAACCCAATACAGTATCAAGGACAACAAATAGGTGCCAACATTGTAAAGAGCTATTTTTCTCCTTTTAATCGTCCTTTAATTTATTTTTGCTGAAAGGTCAGATGGTTTCATTTATATTCTTGAGGTTACGATGCATCTTTTGAACACACACTTGGCAAGCTACTGTATTAGTTACATCTACATTCATTTATCAACTTCACCCAGTTATACTGGTACACTTTGACGTTTACAATTAGAGAGTGCAGTCCGTCTGGTGCTCTATATCATCCTGTTCATCAATGGTGAGGACCCATACAGGACAACCAGTGAGCAGGCATTAATGAATTGGTGAATTTTAATCAGCCCAGCAGTGACACGTACATGGTAGTGCCATGTTAGTGTGAGTTGTACTGCTAAACTAGCCACACCAGCGCTACCGAAGTTTTTAAACACTGTGTCTAATTACGACCCACTCTATTAGACACATCTAACCAGTTGGGCAGCTTTACAAATGTAAAATTGCTAATGATGGTCTGAGGCTGCACGGTTTGTGTTAGTCACCCTCGAGTCCTCCAGCGGCGGTGAGTTTCTGGCCACAGGGCACTCCTGGGTGGATATTTTTGGTTGCTGGACTTTTCAGGTGGACAGAAGTGTTTAAAACATCGCTGTACTGACGTGTTTGGTACAATTTGTGTTTCACGGACACTAACATACCACTTTGATACCAGTGCTGCTGCTGTGCTGAGAATGATCTACAAACCCATTGATTCCTGCTCACTGGTGGGGGTCCTAAACCACTAATAAACAGGGAAGAGGGACTAAAGAAGGACTAAAGTAAATACAGACTGTAAGGGTGCTCAGTGGAGTTCAATAGGTGGACAACAAGAGGAGACACGAAGTGTGTCCTAGGTATGACCCCATGTCCTCAAATTGTACACAAACAAAACCTGTGTGCGTGCATGTGTGTGTGGGTCTGCACATGAATGCTTGGCAACATTCTGTGTGTCTGTGCTGGCAGCATTTCTAACATTTTAAAATGGCAGAGAGTGAAATAGCATCCGCATATAATATATCTGAACCCAGAAGTCTCCGAGTATGGCTGGAACACCTGACCCCTGCCCTCTCCATCTCCCCTGCTCTGCTCTGCAGCCAGCTTGCAGCAGCTGCTGCACATAAAGAAGAGAGTGACTGGAAGTGACCGCATCACATTCAGAGCGGAGAGAGCAGACCCAGGGTAATGCTGCAGATATGATCCAGCAGTTCAAGGCTTTTAATTTACACGGGCAGTTACAAAGGCCAATGTAAACGGCAGAACCCACAGACATGGCAAGCGAAGGGATGGACACACATATAAGCACACCAGACGTAAAACGAAACAATTAAGGAATAAAAACGTCAGCATTAATTTACCGCTACTTTATACTAGACTGGCTAGATCTTTCCAGCTGATTGCTGTACCTGAACCTTGATGAGCATGCATTTCTCTTCCTCAAAAGCAATTAAATTCCCCAAACAAGGAAAAACTTTAGGGGGTGAACTCAGGGTCTGGCAGAACATCTTCAAAGATCCCCAGCATCTATTGAAGCCTAAATGATGACGTCTACAGATGTATTCTTATGATTTCACATGAGATCTTGTGAAAGATCATCTTAATTCAAACAATTACTAATAGAAAAAGATGTAAGCCTGGGCTATAGATTCAAATATGTAAATACAGCAATTGCAATCTCATCCTGTGTTTGTGTGTGTGTGTGTGTGTGTGTGTGTGTGTGTGTGTGTGTGTGTGTGTGTGTGTGTGTGTGTGTGTG
>JBBMFX010000101.1:36698705-36708933 GCA_037832545.1 Rhabdalestes septentrionalis | reverse complement strand
ACACTATCTATATACACTATCTATATATACACACACACACACACACTATATCTATATCTATATATATACACAGACACAGATAATTACTAGAGCAACTGGAATGTAAACCAGCAGCAGGATTAAGAGATGCTGGATTTGACGGTTAGAAAGTCTCCAGTACTAATTGCAGGCTGAGGGTGGGTGGAGCTAAAGTGTTTCACAATCAATGAGACTCATCAGATCAAATCAGCAAACATTATAAACTGAGATTCATACAATCTAAAATGAATTGATCAAAACTCCGTACACAAAGAGGTATTTAATTGCTATGACTAAATGATAAGTAAATCTGGCCAATCAAACAAAAAACCTATTTTGCATTTGCTTTTTCAAATTCAGAGGTAACAGCCAAGTTCTCAGTTAGGTTCCCTTCCCTTCTAAGTTAACGGCTCATGCTGAGGCAGAGCAGTGAGGTGGTATACACTGAGCTATCTTACTCACACTGAATGCTACTTTTCTTCTGTGCTGGGAGTACACCTTCTCTGTGTGAAGCTTAAAACACCATGCACTTCTCTCTTCACGTGTTTTTACCTCTTAATCTCCATGTCCCTGTCTCTCAACCATTCATTATATCTCTACATCTCCGTTATGGTCATCTCTCTTTTTCTCTCTCTGATTATCTCTGCTCATCTCTCCCGTTTCTCTCTCATTAGGGAAATGGAGTGTCTCCTATTGGAGTAGGCAGACAGTAGGGGGTAAGTTCCTTTACCCATTTGATTTTAGTTCTGCACAGCCAAGGAGCCGACAGAGAAAGGCACACACAGAGCCAGAGGAAAACGAAAAGAGGCCTGCAGAACAGCAGACAGAGACTAAACACAAACAGACAGAGCATAACAGAATGAAAGAGAAGTGCCATATATGTGGAGCTAGATGCTGTACTCTAATTTTATTAATACTCAAATATATTGCTGACACTGAACACAACGTGATTTCGATCATGCACAGTAATGTTATTATGGGCGTCAAAATACTGCCACTAATGTTTGGGTAAAACGAGCTGCAATTTCACTGGATTTCTGGAGACTCATGCCGATTCCACTCTGATCACATGACCTGGTCCCACCACTGTGCTCAGCTTGTAAAATGTCACAACAATCTCAGCATGGCAGAAGGAGGACCAGACAAAACATTGCACCCAGTACAGAGACGGAAAAATGCTCTCATTAATGCCTGCATGTTTGCAGTGACAAACTTTGTATTTATGAAGTTAAAGGCATGAAAGCATGTCGAACTTAGCCTTAGTTAAGAACCCAGCTGACTGTTTATAAGCGAACACGCTAATCTTCCAACATTGAGTACTGGAGTTTGGTTTGAAATTATTTATTTAATGATTCAGAATAAGATGAAGTGAACATACAGATTCAGTGAACATACAGATTTTTAAAATGTTTTACTAGTTATCATTGTCGCACTAGCTAACATAGTGCGTAGTCTTTAGACATAAGTACATTTTTTTTAAATTTCTAATGCGGCCTTTTCTTCAACTGAACCGTTTTTATGCTGGTACTGCATAGGTACTTGTTATATGTTCCAAGCCTGAATTTCCCATGTCAGCATCCTCACAGACCGTTTGATATGCAGGGAATATTATGAATAGCTTTTCCATAATATTGTGTTATGCAAGTATAATGTATTGTATTATGAAAGTATATAATACTACTAAAAAGGATACTCATGATATTTGACCTTTGTGTCATTATAAACACTGCTAAAAGTGATTTTTTAAAGTGATAAATACAGACACGTGACTATTTCGTACACTGGAGCTTCTAAACCTCTCAGGATCCAGAATGACTGTCATCCATGACCCCATGAACTTTGACAAGCTGTCTGGTTAAACTAGGGCATGCCGGCCAACCTCTGAAAAAGCAGGAACTCTTTTCTTGATCAGTGAAAATGACCCAGTGAAACATCGCATTGCAGATATGAAATCAGACTGCAGATGAAATAATATTTTCTTTAGCATCACTGTGTGTATGGAGAGAACATGTAAAAATGTGCAGGCAGCTCCCTAGTGTGTTCTGTTACTATTTCACAGTGACTCAGAGAAGGCGTCATAATGGCCTGCCTCTAGCCATCAGGCATGCTTTAATATTCAGCAGGGCTGGCAGGGCAGGCAAAGTCTAATCTAAAACCACACACCATGCCCCTCACACCCAACGCCCCCAATTCCTCCAGCATGCCGACCATACCCTGCATTACTTAACCCGCCTGCAACACAGCACAACACACAAACTAATGATACCCCATTAGGTCTCTTATGTCTTATATATTTCATTAAACTGCCAATGTGATTTATTCCATTTTTTTAAGGCAGCATTACTGGTTGAGTCGAGTGCTGAGGTTTGATGAGGCCCGCAGGGGTCACGGTGAGAGAAAAGATATTTCTGTGATTTCTGCTCACCACAGAAAAGCCTCTTTTCCACCTGAACAGAGCCAGTTATTGGCAGATTGCATTTAATAGAAGGAAAGAGAAAGCACAAATCATCAGCTTGAATGAGGGAGCAGCGTGTTGCTAAATCACCCCGTCTTTGATGTGCTACAATCAGTGTAGGCCCACTCCTCTAATGCCCTGTGTTAGGAAGGACCCAGCCATCTTGCGGAATTAGAGAGTGATTAACTGGACGGTTTCACTGACGGTCGCAGCAGGTGCCGCCGCAACGTTCTGTTATCTCACACTTTGGAATAGAACACAAACAATGTGAATTGTTTTCTTTCTTACTCTCATTCTTTCTTTCTTACTCTGTCAGTCTCGCACAAATGCACAAACCATCGAAGAAACTCCTTTTAACCAGTCCCCAAATTACATCTTCACTCTTTTTCCTCCATTCCTTGCTTTACTGTCCAGCACAGCCGTCTGAAAGGCTGCACTAATAACAATAAAAAAGAACAGGACGGGCTGAATGAAATAAAAGAAGCGAAGGCAAGAGCTAAAGCCGGATTAGTGCTGCCTCCGCAGTGTCCAGAGGTGTCATACTGTACTTTCATTTTTCAACCACAGTATTTCAGGACAACCTGCTCTGAAGTAATATGAGATCAGGGAGGAGGCTAGAGGAAAAAAAAAAAAAGGGGGGGGGGGGGCGCTAGGTAGATAATCGGGTAGAGAGGGATTTCCTGTTCCACAGCAGATGTGAGGAGTGATGTCACTCAACAGTCTGAGGACTCCCCACAGCCTAGTCTGCAACGCATCTGCATCAGTCAAATACCAGTAACTGGCTGAGTCCACAGTAATGACTCTAAATGACTTATGAGGGTAGTTACACCCGACTCATGACTCATTCTGTTATATACAGTTCAGAATTCCTAAGATATTTTGTAATGAAAAATGACTAACAAAGATGCTTCATGGCGTTGTATGAACCCCAAAGACGCTTTATGCATTTACACCTTTATATGACCCCCGCGCTTGAGCGTAATTTGTTCTGGTTTTTCTTCATGATATGGGAAGCTGTAACAAATGATACTCCCAACATTATTTCATCCTGTGCCCGTAACCCTCCTTGCAAAGAAAATGAACCAGGAGTTTGAAACCAGCAGAGCGTTCAGTTTTTCCTCTTTTAATATTGATCTGAAGCAAGAATATTTTTCCACGACAATTTTCAAATCAGAAAATGATGACTGTATCCAAATAATGAGACTAGAATAGGGAGAACTGGAAGATGGCTGAATCTGATAGTCAGTACTGAATGTGCTAGTGAAGATTAAGCTGATAGCTGGGAATGGAATCCTAAAGAAAACACGCTTGTGTGCTTTAAGCTTACTGTGACCTTCAAACACAGCAAACACGCTGTTTTAATAGAAGTCGTAATTATCCAAAAGAACTAGCCTAGTTCTCTTTACATAAACTACCATTAAAAGTTCAGAGGATTTTTCATTCACTTTCGTAGCTATCAATTTGAAGACTAATTTTTTGTGAACTGAATCAAATTAAGTGCTGAGCATCTTTACGCCATGTCTAAAAGTGCACTTCCAGTCAATTCATATTTTTCGTTCATCGAAGTGACAATTGTTTACACTTCCCCCACAGAGACAAAGCAATTAAAAATGTCATTTTTTCTGCAAATTTTAATACAAATCTCTCCACAATTTGGCATAATCTCTTTTAACTTCCAAAAAGATCCAAATAACGCTACTCGGGTCTCAGGGGCTTTGTTGTTGTTGCCCAGTTCCTCTTGAACTCCCATTATAGTGATATTAAAAGCTTACCGCTTATCTCATCCTTTTCAAATGAGCTCATTATTGCTATGTGTTAAATTGTGTTCTTCTTTGTGATGTTATTTTAAGTATTTGGTGTGGCACTACATAAAGATGAAGTATTATTATTATCACAACATTTGTTTTAGCTTGCCAAGCTTAACATATTGGAAAACACATAAAATATCAAATGTATCAAAGATTTTGCACAAGCCACATTTTGTGTAATTTTATCCCATTACGGTAAATTCAGCGCATAAACAGTAATTGTGTGCTAAACTGTACAGAAGTGTGTTGGTTGTAGAGGATGTGCTGGCGTTACCACTCCATTCTGATTACAAGGAACTAAAACTTTATTTGCATGCACAAAAAAATAGGATTATTCAGAGAAGGAAAAAAAATCTGTGACATATGTAACATACTATACTGTAATTCAGACTTCAAGACAATGTACAATGTATAAACCTATGTAATATGTTCACTGTGCATAGAAAAGAGGCAAGTAAAACACAGAGGAACTGTGAGAGAAGAACATGTGGTACTTTCCATTGCCCTCGTGGTGTGTGTGTTGAGAGCAGGGGCACTCTGGAGTCCACACCACATGCTCAGTGCCACCACAGTTCTGTGGTGAGGCACCCTGAAGTCCAGTGCAGGGAGAGGGAGAGAGGCTATAAAAAGAGGCGAGAGTAATAAAACCAAGAGCTTCTCAAACATTAATCATCTGGGGATTCAATCAACTCTAGAAGTAGACGACTGCCGTACATCAAATGCTCTTTTTTTTTGCTTAGAGGAGAGGGAACAAGATGAGTGGCCTTTTTGGTTCGGAGAGGAAAAGGTGACGAGAGAGAGTGCAACATTTGGAGGAGAAGAGAAAGAGAAATATAGAGACATCACTGGGATCTGTGTGGGAGTCTCAGACGAATAAACAGTTTGTGGGTCAGTTCACTTCACTTATTTGGCAGCAGTGGACAGCCAAATTAGGAAAGAGGGAGGGAGGGGGGTGAAAAGGGTGCATACTGTATGCAAGCTGACTCAATTGGCCATGTACTCGGAGTCATGCAGTCTATCTGGGTAAGAGGAAGGGGACAGGGGGATGAGGTTTCTTTCTGCTGTCAGGTAGATAAATGGAAACGCTCTAACACTTTGCCTAAAGCTGGGACCCTAAACAGAGAGACAGTACTCCAAATAGAATCAGTGGTTCAGGCAAGGTGGAGCAGAAGCTACCCTTGGGCCAGTGTAGTTCATCTGTTTGAGCAAAGAGACTGCAGGGAGAGAGCAAACACTTCACTAACTGAGATCAGAAAGGCCAAAAATGGTACAGCTCTAGATTTTAAGTGTTTCAGTCCAGGGACATATCTATTTTACCACATATTTACTATGGATGAGTACAAGGCCAAAAAAGAAAGGCAATAAAGAAGTCATACATACATAAACGTTGTCTATAGTCCATATTTTCTGTCTTTCTAAGCTCTGATCCATTCTATCGCAAAATAATCTATACAGTGAATTTTACTTTTTAAAAAACCAACTGAACCCTAACCAGGCAATGTATTACAAGCCTGGGCTTATTGCATCAAAGGACAAAGCAATAATCTCTATCTAGCATAACCTTGAGCATTACAGTAAAGCTCTTGCCCAGCTACAGCAGTACAATGAACATTTTGTTCCCTTCCATGAATAAATATTATGCCCAAGATGTAAAAGATTCTTACACAACCACACTGGTGGCAATATCTACCAATGTAAGTGATTTCCAGGGATATTGTCTTTGAGAATTATCACTGGTAAATTACCATAAGCACAGAAGAAAGGGAAAACAACACATTTCAAATCATACACTCAGTGCCGAACAATTATCTAGGTTTATATCAAGTTACTTGTCTCTATGTACAGTACATGAGCCCTTGTTTGTGAATGCATGCACATGTCCGTCCCTCTGGTCTCTATCTGTGCTCTAAGCTACAGGCTGTTAATGATATCAATAGATGAGATTGATCTGAGGAAAAAAAAAAACAACCAAAAAACAAGAGGCCTGAAGACACAGAGGCCCTGTCACTACTCGTTTACCACATTCCTCTCCCCTTGCATCTTCTCCTGAGACTTCATTGAATGAGTGAGTGAGGGGTAATGGACATAACCCAATGGTGTGCAAGGTATTTAAACGTCTATCCTGTTAGTCTTCTGGAATGCAGCTATATAAAAAAAAAATTAAGCAAATGGAGATCTAAACCAAAAGGGAAATATCAATCTATAGCTTGGATAACAGTGAGTTGGTTTGTGTCTGTCTACACTGTCCATAGCCAGAAAGAGAATAGTGAGCTTGCCGTGATAAAAATGATATTTTACTTATAAATCTCACAGCACTTAATCCTTTGAACGAACAAGCAAAGAGCACTTTGAAAAAAGGGTCATTTGTAAGAGAAAAGTGAAAAGACTGCTCTGGAACTTATGGCCCTGATTAGCCCTTGGAGAATCAAGGTAAAGTTGCTGAATCATAGAGCAAGTGTCAAAGCAAGACCAACCACCCTCCCCTTTCTTTTTTATTAATTAATGTTATTTTTTACATTTTACACGTAGCAAAGACTCAGGTAGTGGCAGCAGGGCTCCTCATCATTCTCCCAGCGAGCTTCAGGAAGGAGGCAAGATTAAGAGATGCAATTAACAGTCAATGACAAACAAGTCACGGGCTAAGAAAACATTTCTGAGATTGGTGTCATCAATATAACTGCAAGTGAGGTGAGTGGTTGAAGAGGGTGAAGGAAAGACTCCTTCACGCAAACGAAGACATGGTGATTTTTCGCAAGCTGCCGTTGGCAGGCAACAGATGCAGCTGTAAAACAACAAGAGCACACAGAGTATGCCACATAATTCATTAACAATTCTCTGTATTTTTATTGGCAGGAACCATGGTGAGCAAAGAGGTTGGTAAATGCATGCTCACCAACTCCGAGTCGGACTCAGAGGCAGCACCCTCTATGGCCCTGGAGGTGAAAGAGCCGTCAGATGGGAGCAAGCAGGTGCGCAAGCGCAACAAAGCCCTGCAGGTACGTTTCAAGGACATCTGTGAGGCACAAAGCGAGCAGGCTGCTGGGGTCCGAGGAGCCAAGTCTGTGTCATATAAGGTGGCTTATCGCAAGTATATGACCGTCCCTGCCCGGAGATCGATCCCAAATGTGACCAAAAGTACTGGGGTGCAGACCTCTCCGGACTTAAGGAAACGCTATCAGACTTTCCCCCTGGAAAGGAAGAAGGGCCACACCGTCAAGCATGCTGCCACAGCGGAGAGTTGTAAGGACCAGGATAATGGATTTGTTATTGACATTAAGAGGGCAAAGGCGGGCGAGGGTGACAGGGAAGGGCCGCCTTCCCACGCCGTGCGAAAGACCAGAGCGTTAATGCACACCAATGAGTGCGCTGCAACCAATGAGCACCATCCACATGCCACAGAGTGCACAGAGAGGACACTACTGCCCTGTCCTGTGGAGTCTGGGGCAGACCAGTCTGACTACCAGATCTGCGCAGTGAGAAATAAACACCGGAAAAGCTTCCAGAGGGACTCGGAATCACTAGACCGTTCAGGGAAGCGGCAGCTGCTGAACTCAGAGGATGGAGACAGCAGGGCACTCCCAGATTCTAGTTCCAAGGTGACAGGGCCCATCGCCTGGAACTCCCTCACGCAGGTGGAGTGTCTGGAGAGTCCGTCAGCACGCATCAAGCGCAAAAAGGCTCTACAAATGAATGGTTTGCAGTCCCAGACTTTGCCCAGGACCGGCTGCACCACTCAGGTGCAGTGCCATGCCGGAATGATTTCAGCCCGGCCTCTGAGGGCCATGGAGGAGGCAGAGGCAATAACTTCCATCAGCCCTGCACCCATTCCAGTACCAGCTTCCACATGTGAGAGCGGGATAAGAACGGGGACGGCAACAGGGACGGGTACGGGGACAGGGACTGTACAAGGGGACAGTGGGGCTTGCAAGCAGATTGTGCCCGTCAATCAGGACAGGGATGTAAAAGCACGGCTGCAAGCCATGGAGAGTATGATCAGCTCTAGCCAGGAAACCATCAAAGTGCTTCTGGGTGTCATTCAGGAACTGGAGAAGGGAGAAGCTCACCGAGAAGGGTAAGACATGGACGTAAAAAGCTGTTGGAGAGATTTTCCACTGATATTGCCTAAAGCAGGTTTGTGCAATCAGACCTGATTTGTCATCCTGTGCAGAAAAGAAGGTATCAGTTATGTTAAAAATTACAGTGTAATGAACTGTCCCTAAATGACCACCTATTTAAACTCAAAGCCTGCCCCCAGAAGTCCTTAAGCACCAATTAGAATGAACAAGAATGTAACATTAAAGAATTACATATTTTTTTCGAATTTTAGTTCCAGTCTATCCAAGTATGAACACAGTACCAACACATTTATCTTTGTTATACAATAGTCTACAGAAATACTCAGCACTTATCACCAGTACAAAGAATTGGTGATGCAGAAGTAAACACTGTTGAAACAAGGCCTACCTGCAATACATTTCAGCATTTAATCTGAATCAAAATTTGGCATTTCTTTTAAATTGGTGTCTCAAAAAATCCTCAAGGCACACAAGACACCATCTCACAAGAACCTTAAGCAGCAAAGCTGCCTCTCTTATTCCACACATGAGTGATATTGTATGTGTGAGATGAAGAATCAAGCTCTCTTAACCTTCATATCAGAAAACCAGGATGAGAATGCCAAGACCATCATCTCACACAATTTGTCCCTTACAGCCCAGTGACCCACACTATGAAGTAATGGCACACAGCAGCTTTCTTCACTTACACAGAAAAAAGGTGACATTAAAACTGGATACAGCTCTCGAAATAACTTCAACACCACAAATAATCGCACACTTTTAACATATAATATTTAACAAAGGACAGAAAGCCAAAGATAATGTATCAGGGAAATTAATTTAAAAATATCTTCGAGAATTAGTAAGACCAGTGAAAACAACAGAACTTTATTGCACAATGTCATAAGTGGGGGGGTTTTCCCCCTCTGAAATTAGTCTTTTAAAAATGCAATTAAGAAACAAAATTAAAAGCTGAACCAAGCATCAAATTGTGCCCCTTTACCAAAGAAACACACACTTTTCTAATAGATTGGCAAGAAAAAGCTTATGGGCCACTGTCCCAGAACCAGAATAAGCCTAACTCTAGAACAAATTAATAATTAATGGGGAAATGTCTTAGGAATTGCAATTTAATCCAGTATTAAGTCTAATCTAAGTCCAAGAAACCATCCGAAAGTGCTTCATCTCCATTTGAAGGTTGAAGCTACTGCGGAAAAAAAACCCACAATAATTAAAACAAAAAAAATGTAATGCAAAAAAACAACAGTCTGCAGCTTAATATTCCGTTAAAAAAAAAGACGTGTTATTAATTTATTTAAGCAAATTGAGCTTCAAAATCACATTCTAAATGTGCATGTGGCATATTAATCAGGTTCTTGCTTTGCAACCCAGGAGGTGTTCGTGATGAAAAAATAAATAAATTACTCTGTCTGTCTCCTCAATCTCCATAAGTTGAAATCATGCGTATTTGCATGTATAATGGTCTAATCTCCTTATTGCTGCAGTCAGAAGATTGAACAAGTACTGGGTGAAATGCCTGATTCCCTCTCAGTGACAGAAGTCATAAATCACACTTTACTTACACTTTAAATATGCCACGGCATATTTAGCATACAGCTCACTAAATGGCCGTGACGTAGCAATTAACTGATCTCAGACAAAAAACTGCAGGACGTTAAAGTCCCCACAGAAATTAGCCCTTTGTAAGGCCTGCCTGTGCACACTTTAGAGAATAGAGGTGCTATTAAAAGATAGCATCTATCATTTAAGAGTGTGTGAGGTTATGGCTGTGTAAAGTGAGGGCAGCAAGACACACACACACACACACACACACACACACACACACACACAGACACACACACAAACAGACACACCCCCAAACACCCACA
>JBBMFX010000101.1:36670537-36683031 GCA_037832545.1 Rhabdalestes septentrionalis | reverse complement strand
AGAGAGAGAGAGAGAGAGAGCGAGAGAGAGAGAGAGAGAGAGAGAGAGAGAAAGAGAGAGAGAGAGAGAGAGAGAGAGAGAGAGAGAGAGAGGGGAAACACATGCTACATTTACCTTTCCAGCCCAACATTTTCTCCAGAGACTGTCAGGTTGCAGTGTTTAAGATAGGAGGTGGTTCACATGTAAAAAGCGCAGTCAGCATATTTCCCAGGCTGCCGTGTGCATCCCCGGTATTTTTAATAGCGTTTAACCAAAACTCATCTTTCGAAATGCCAAGCGCAGGAATTTGAACTTGGTCAAATGTGAAAGTGGAGCTGCTTTCCCCCCTTATCCTCACAGGCTTCAGAATTCCTGTAAAAGAGACTTTATTTCACATTTGAAAAGAAGGCCTCCGAGACTCGTGTCTAAAATAAACTCAGGCACTGAATTGCCATACTCCTAAAATATATTGGAGAGGGATTTGCGGTACACAGTGTTAAAAGGTTTTCTGCCACCATGCACCTGAAGGTACTGTCAGAAAGGGAAAAATATCACACCCACGGTTCTCCATAATGCTCCCCACCAGGCTCAGCCATGGATTTAACTAGAATTTTAGGAAAGACCATTTCTAATTCTGTGAAGCATGTTTGCCTCTGGCAATACAATACCTTGGGTCCTTCATTACTTCTTCCACAAAAGATATCACACAGTTTGATTAAGCATTCTATTAATCTCACAAAGTCAGCTAAACAAATGTTAACATCAAATATATCTGCTGGACAGTAAAACCACACATGGTCTGTTGTCCTGCTGAGAATGGGTGTTATTAGGATTCTATTGATTATGCTTAGTAATATCAGTATTAGTTCATATCCTTATTCATACTCCTCTTCAAAATCTGGTGTAAAAAATAAAGACACCACATGACAAAAGGTGAAATCATTAAACAATTATTTCATAATGATAATTTAGGAGAAATATCTAAACTTGTTTCCAAGCAGGGAGAGGCAATCACTGTTATTCATTAACCAATGTCTGGTAGGGACGTGCATGATGCGTAAAATTGTATTAATATCAACAATCTTGACATTCAAAGTGGACAGAAATGTATCCCTAGTTTGGTAGTGACCAGTCAGGAAGAGGTTACATTTATTACCACTTATTGACAGTGTTGGGAGTAACGCGTTACAAAAGTAACTAATTACTGTAATGCATTGCTTTTTGCTGTAACGCGGTAATGTAAGCCATTACAGAAAGGAAATTGGTAATATTTTACTTGGTACTAATGTCAGTAACGCGCGTTTCAATGTCCGAAATGACCACGAGATCAGCAAAAGAGAAACGTTTGTGCACTTCTCGTAGTCAGACAAAACAGAGAGATGATGAGTCAAACTGCAACTGATCGAACGTCGGACTGTACAGTTTTTAAACAGAAGCCGCTTAGTTAGATATCACATCTCCTTCCACTGGCTGTGTAACGAGCTAAATGTGTGTCATGAACTACATTTAAATTTCCAAATCCATAATTCCAGGTATTTTGTTGAGAGTAACTTAAAAGTAATGCAATAGCAGTGTAGTGACTTTTAGTGAGATTTTAAATACAGTAATATTCTAATGTAACAAATTACTTTAAAATGACAGTAACAAGTAATAAATAATGTATAACAGTTTTGCAGTAATTCGCCCAACACTGCTTATTGACATCAATCCCTATGACTGAAATGTCAAGGCCAAAACATACACATTTACAAAATGAAAATGTGGACTGCAACCAAGTGGTTTAGCATTGCAAAATTATTAAAAATGTATTTGCCATACAAATATATCTAATTTATATCTCAGCACCCTTTTCTGCTATTCTCAGGTAGAATAAATAGAGAATTAAATACTGGAAGGAAATACTGACCAAATCTTAACATTTGTCTGATACTGGTATATATTTTAAGTCCTGAGATGATTTCATGCATAACTACTGAACTTTTCAAAGTCATATAATCATGATTTATCCTCTTTTGAAAAAGGAAAAGAATCGGAATGTTTATTTATTGTATTGGCATAGTTTAGTAATGATGTACATGATGCTTAATAGGTATTTATTTAGATAAATAAAGGCTCCATGTTAGTCTACTGCAATGTGAATACTCAAAATGTTCAATATGTCTGTGATTGTTTACAAACTATATTTTGTGTACCATTTTGTGTACCTACAGGTGTAACGATCCACAATATACAGTTTGATAATGATTACACAAATTTCATTTTGCAGTGGACAGGCACCCTTTATTTATCTAAATTTGGATGAATAACAGTTCCAGATGAGTGTTTCGGTGGGTGTTTTGATAGAACATAAAACTATTTTGGTAAAAATAATGCAGGACATTTTTTTTTCACCATTGTTTCATAAAACAATTGAATACACAGCAAGGTAAGGCAGGTATAATTGCTAATATCTATTCACTAATCTGAGCTACAGAACAGCCACTAATCTTTCTGAAGCTCCTTTGATCCAGAATATCCCCAACCACCACCAACACCACCAATCCATGTGTGATTGTGTAGTTTAAGAAGGCTCAGAATCCAGAGTCAGCTGGATATTCTCGGCTGGATTAAACACTATTAACACTGAAAGGTGGCATCACACTGCAGAGTGAGGCTGCATGAATAAAGGGCATCTCTAACTCATGCACTAAAATAGAAAGAGCATCACTAAAGTGAGTCACTAAATAGGGCTAACTACGTCAAAAGGCCCCACGCCAACTCAGAAATCATCACTGTATAGAGCTGACCCATTATGAAGGCCATTAGTGCAGGACTAAATATTTATCGGTACAGCAGCAAAGGTCTCTGCAATTAGCTGGTCACAAAAGCAGACAATTAAATCTTCCCGTGGAGAAGTATACCCTGTAGCATCAAAATCAGGCATTGCTACATATTCCTACACAACACTTTTATGGATATGAACAATCTAACTTATCAGAGCAGTTCCACTGAGCACACTGGAGTTTCACTGACCAAATCCACTTCCTCAAAGTGAGAAGGAAATATACTGAAAAAATGAAAAAATCTCACCACCTTATTGTAAGCATCAATTCATACATTCAATGATCCTGAATCTGCTCCGCTAACTAACTTTAATAGTGTGCTTAAAGGGTGGTAGGCATTTTCTTCTGTTGGCAATAGATACAGGTCATTGCTAAAATTTTCTTAACTAAAATTATCATTTTTTATATCCTTGCACTCTCTAAACTTTAGTCTGTGTGTGTGTTTGTCTGTGTTTGTGTATTGACAATATGGGGGTCATTGTAAGAGTGGCAGCGTAATGGACATCCATGTGGAAATAAAAGAGCCCACCTAGGATGACTCATCACAGAGGTGGGATAGAGAACAAACAGACAAACATTCAGCTTCCAGCAGGAAGACTTTACAGTTTGAGCGGAGAGAATGCATGATAACCACAGTGCACTCGTTTTCTCACAAACACAAACACATGTTTGGTATCACTATGCATGTGAGGACAGCTGCAGTATTACATGATGCACAATGGACTGAGTAAGACTGCACATACACACAACCCTAACCTTAACCTCAGCAACCAAAAGACAGTATTCCTAGTTTTAAAAAAGCTGATTTTATAGTGAAATCAAAATGTTCTCACTGCCAACCAACTGTCCAATGGTTTTGAAGACATTTGAGGGCACAAAGAGACAAAAACAAGGACACCAAAACACACACCTTGCCACTTTTGGGGGTATAAGCCAGAGAATGTATGCCTTCGTGCGCATGTCTGGATTCACGCTAGTTTTCTTCACATTTAAACTAAACATGGCTTGACTTTCTGTCTCAAAATACAACAGAAAAGTGTTAAGGGAATTCATACAGCAGAATCTCCGTCTGCTAAATACAATCCTGACTAGTTTTGCTTTTCCCACGTCTGAGTCATCATCTCAGTAAACAAATGACGTATAAAGCCTGTGGAAACACACTGAATCTTAGATGGGTTTTTTTCTTCTTTGTTCAAGAATGCTGCCCAGCTGCTGGCGAATGTTCAGACTGCTGTGATATCCTGCCAGATATAAAAAATAAAAACCCTGTAAACCTACCCACACCATGCATGAAGGTTCTCTACATTCACAGAAAAATTACTATACATGCAAACCATTGGCCGTTCCTGATATTTACGTCAGTCTTTTGAAGACTAACTGTGATTTTAACATTATTTAAAAATAAATGTAACACTGTTTGCTTTGGCTGTGGAACCAATAATCGAAAAATTTGGTTGGTTTTGTACT
This sequence comes from Rhabdalestes septentrionalis, assembly GCA_037832545.1. NCBI lineage: Eukaryota > Metazoa > Chordata > Actinopteri > Characiformes > Alestidae > Rhabdalestes > Rhabdalestes septentrionalis. The sequence goes on along the minus strand of JBBMFX010000101.1, from coordinate 36,678,763 downwards.
GACATTCTGTAAAATGAATAAAATGCACATATTTTAGCACACACTTCCGCTTTTCTTGAGTACCAAAAATATACAATTAAATAATGGATTGACAATTGTCAAGAAATGGAAACTTTAACACACTTATCAAAGGCTTTTGACCATTTATTTCTCCTCGATTAAAAAAATGCACAGAATTGAGATGTGGCCACATTGTATTGGCATTTTTGATTCTCTGAATCCTTGCAACATTTCAACAAAGCCATACGGTAGGTTCCTGGTTTTATATGAGGTTATTGTTGCTGCACAGCCTTTGAAATCTATAAGGGACCCATAAATGAGCAGGACCTGATTATGATGAGAGATCTGTTTGTTTCTCTGCAGCGTGGAGCTGGACTTTAAGCAGCAGGAAGATAAGCTGCAGCCGCTAATGAAGAGGCTGTGCTCAGCAGAGGACTCACCCTTCCCCTCACTGCCTTACCCCCAGGAGGCCTACACCTCCACTCCCAAGCGCAAGGCCAAAGCAGAGGCCAAAAAACACGCCCGCTGGAAACTCTGGTTCTTATGAAAGAACACACAGCAGGACCTACGCCCTCTTACTTCCTTTTTGGCATTTGGCATTTTTCCGTCTCTGCTCTTCTTTCTCCTTCACTCCCTCCATCCTTTTTCTCGCGCTTTTGTCACGTTATCATTCCCCTTGTCACCCTTTCGAGGATGAAATGAAAATTCTGCGCTTTGGATCCTGGACACTGAGCCCAGCTATGAAATCCCAGAGCTTGCTCTGAAATGAAAACGGAAAAACGGATACACCTGGGACTGCAGTTGGTGCCAGAAAAGGTTGGACTAACTTCCCCTAAACAGAGCGTGAAATCCCCCTATTTGCAGACCAGCAAGGTGAGAAATGGGATTGGATTAACCTGGCTTAACCTCACACTTTTAAATATATAAAATCAAATCTACACACCAACAAATAGTCGCACAGTACTGGACAGTGACATCTCTATTCATAGTTTAGATTATTCACAGGACCTGACGGCCCTCTCCTCTTTATATATCGATTTAATGGTTTGTTTGGGGCTTTTTTTCCCCCTTTCTTTGTTCAACTGCCTCATGGATGTGCTGGATTATTGGTCTCATCTACACACAAAAAAAATATTGAAAAATTTCCTTCATGGATATCATGACTCTCACCATTATGACAAAGCACAATAACACTTAATAGATACTATTAGAGAAGACTGAAGGGACTCAAAGCAGGAATGTAGAAATGGACATTTGTGAAAACAAAAACTGAAGAACATTCTTATTTAAACTACGGAGAAAAAAAAATGTATCAAGTTTCTATTTAAGCCCAAGTTTCTGAGGATCTGTACATCTGCTAACTTTGAAATACTAATTTAAAGGGAAAAAAAATGAGTACCACTTATTTTTCTATATTCTTAATATCAAGCATTAAATTCAGATTTTCTAATATACACTGTATGAACGTATCTTGCTTCAGCGTTTACTGCATTACTAAACTGTTCAAAAAGAGGGAAAAAGTGAGATGAACGGATGGGAATGCTGAAAATTCCACTCCGCAAAGCAAATTTGCTCTATGTGGAACCACCATGTGCTTTTATCCACAATAAATAATCTCGCATGTTAAACAATCTGACGCAGAGGCCATCACACTCAAGATAGCGTACGATGCAGTTGAAAGCTGAACTATATTTGTATGTATGTGCTTGTTAGCAAGAAGGTGACCAAGTTGCTCGGAATATGCCACGGCGTCCTCATATCTAGTATTTCTAGAGTTATAATGTGATCCAAAGTGCAGCCGGGTGCCAAGCACGCCCTCCAAAATCCAAAAATGAAAACAGGATCTTTCATTTTCTAATTAAAAACATGCATCTTATGTAACATCCTAACAATGCTGCAGATAAACCATCAGAGGTTCTGAGGAATCTAGTATTCCAAGGTGGCAGAGAATCTAATCAAGGCTAATTCCATGTCCGGGTAAGAACAGGGCTCATATGCTTCACAGAGCCACGTTTAAACACCCTGGCTGTTCTGAGTACAGCACTACAGAAGTAAAAAAGCAACACCTGACAGAGGAAGCACGTGCCAAAGTGTTCCAACAGGGCACACCAATCCATCTTTCAACCACAAGCCCCAAAACATTAAAGGATCATTCTGCTTAGCGTGTCATCTGATCGCACATTCTCCACGCCACTATCGGATCAAACACCTTCTCCCACCCTTCTCTCAATGTTTATCTTGTATATCACCATTCTGATTTTTCAAATAGTTCTACTGTAGCGTGAAGAGAGACCTAGATGTTATCTGTACCTTAAAGAAGTGCAATTGATTCACTATGTGCAATATTGTGCATTTTTTACTGTTTTTAAAAAAAAAACAACAATTTAATATCTAAAATAAAGAAATAAAGCTGAGAAATAAAAAAAATCATTTTCATCATCTGAGTTCTGTTATTAACTGATAAAACAGAGTGTTCAGACTAATATTAATAAGACTAATGCTTAAGTTAAAAAAATAGAGCTTCACTGTAAGTAACTGTTTACAGCATCATTTATTTGAAATTCAATCATATTTCTGTCATGGTAACACTTTTTGAAATGCATATCCAGGAAAACAGAATGTGTGAATACTTGTAAGTACTTTGTGGTCTTCCATACAGATCATCATTCACGTTAAGAAATTTCACAATATGTGTCTCACAGCTCGAAACAACCCCTTTTCAGGAAAAATGAAAAACAACATTCTCTCAGCTTTCAATGTGCTTAACATACACAAAATTATCCATTTCTGAGAAAATAAATTTAAGCCCCACAAAAAATGTAAAAGTACAGGAAATGTACTTGATGAATAAGACTGAAGTAATAGCACGATACTTTCATTTTCTAATTAAAAACCTCATTTTACCTGCCTGAGTTTACTTTGGATAATTTCATGACTATATGACTTACAAAGAGATGATAATCAATGCTCTAGTTTTAAGATTTAATGTAACACAGTACTTTAAATATTAAAAACAACAAAATAAACAAAAGATTATGAAACATATTCTGTTTCGATTAAATGTGTTCCAAGAATTAGGACATTTTTGCAATATCATCCACCCTTAACGGAAGCCCTTCCAATTTTGATCTTATTGCACAAATATATGTCTAGGATAAAAAGGCATGTAATTCACAGTTCATATTTCCCATATGCAAAACATTATTAATATCCATATCACAACAACCCAATACCTATGTAAAATGCCTGAAAATCTCATCTAAAGCATACTAGACAAAAACATTGCTGACACTGAGGGCTTTTAGAATGCAATGTTTATTAAAGCACAAACAAAAACAGATTTTCGTGCAGTTTCCTAAAGAATATAGTGCACTGGCTTCCCTCAGCCAGTTGATAGTACTGGGAATGGAGGTATTGCGAAATGTTCAAAATGTACAGTGTGCGTTAAATTAAGGATCACTAAAAGAAAAAGGGAAAGAAGAAAGCAATGTAGAGAATAAGAAAAGCTAGAAAATACACAGACAATACTATATGTTCCAGAGGAGTTCGATTCACTGTCATGGAAAAGCAATGTTTTTCAAGGAAGTCAGATACAAGTAGGTCCAGTAATGGGAGAGGGAGTGAGAGAGAGGGGGAAGAGGGAGAGACAGGGAGAGAGGGAGAGGGAGAGAGAGGAAGAGAGAGCAAAGAGGTTAAAGCAGACCAACTGTAGAACCATATCTGCATGCAGGAGACATGCTGTGTGTGATCTGAATTCTGCGCTCATACAGCAGAAGCCAAACAGGGAACCTTAATGCATAAATCTGAATCTGAGGACTGACGAGCAAGGACACTGTGGCGAGGAGGTTTCAGAGCAATGCGGCAGCTTACACACTCACAGCGATGCTCGAAACTTGGTGAAGCTTTCACTATTTTCTGTATTTCTGAATTAAAATGACCCAAAACATCATCAGTTTTTGTTACAAGTTTGACAAGTAGACCGATTAAACAGTTGAGATAAAAAAATATGAAAAGATTAGACGTGGTCATTTATTGGGGGATGAAAATGATTCAACATTACATTCTCTTTGAGTGGCAAAATCTATACATTTCCAGGATTAGCGGTTAATGTGTAGGTAACATAAGATTGAAGTGCTTTCAATAAGTTATATGACAATCAAGTGTAATTGGGTACCTTGTTGGATTTAATGAAATGGCTACTGAAAAATTATTTTGGACAAAATCAACCCCATTTGAAATGAGGTGAAAAGGGAAAGACAGTATTTCAACATCTGTAAAGCATGATGGTGGTAGTATCCCAGTTTAATTCTATTTTGCTGCATCTAGTCCAAGACAGCTTGCCATCACTGACAAAACAATTAATTAATTCTGAACTATACCAACGAAGTCTAAAGGAAAATATAAGAACACACTGTATGTCTAGGAGCTGAATCCTTTACGACCTATGAATAAGTAAAAAATAAGAGTTAATATTTTGGAATGGAGAATTCAATGTCCTAGCCTTGACAGAAAAGACAGAGGTAAGTCCAAGACATGAAGCTCTACTGTACAGAAGAACAAATTAGTATAAGTAGTGATCAACCGATATTGATGTTTTATTACCGACACCAATTATTTGCATGTTTATGTGCCCGATAACCGATATTCAGAACCGATATTCATTTACTATTATACTTCTGTTTTTTGACACAATTATTACACCACCACTGAACTGAAAAAAAAAAAACGTTTTATTTGCCTAATTTATTTAATGTATATACTTTTTAGGTAATATCTCTGCAAACTTACAAGCCCCAGTGTACATTTTAACATGCACCAATGCATGCACACAATAAAAAATATATATACATAATAATGAAAATTTCTCACGAAGCAACACCAATAATAATGAAAATTTGCTCACGAAGCAACACCAATAATAATGAAAATTTGCTCACGAAGCAACATCAATAATAATGAAAATTTGCTCACGAAGCAACACCGATAATAATGAAAATTTGCTCACGAAGCAACACCGATACCTGTACTTTTGTGCAATGCAGCTCAATCCTATCTCCAGCACTGGGACTTAAAAAATTTAAGCAGGCCTTATTGGCCATTAAATAAAGATTGAATGCTTTAAATGCTTAAGGCAGCAGGGCTAGTCTTTATGCCTTTGAACTGCCACAGCTCACACTGCGCGCATGCATTTTCCACTTAAAGGGTCGGATTTACCGCAAATCCCTAGAGAGCAGGGGTCGGCATAGGGAACATGCAGGAGAACAGGTCTCGGGGGAGCGAGAGGTGCATTATATGGTCCTTACATTAGGATTTCAGTGCCTGGGATTAAGAGGGTGTCATAAGGGTTGAACGTCTACAGTGCTGCTCAAGCACAGAATGCATTAGTTGCTGCAGAAAAAAGGGAGGGAGGAAGGGAGGGAGGAAGGGAGGGAGGGATGAGAAAATGAAGGAAGATAGATAGAAAAGAGAGTAAAGAAGATACAGAAGGAGAGGGAATAGGGTGGAAGAGAAAGCAGGAGAGAGATTAACATGCATAAGGTTGGTGTCACTATAAAAGTCAAGGACAGCAGCAGCAGCAGCAGAATCTGTAGGACTGAGTACAGGGATAACTGCTCTCACACTGCACCAAATGGTCAGTTTTCCTTTCACTGCACCTAGAGAACTCCAGATCTATCATGTTTGATAGATATCAAAAGAACACTCTTAAACACATAAATCTATCTCCTCTACATTTAGGACAAATGTCTGCGCCTGGTATCTATGAATTCTATGAGCTCTTTTTGAAAACATGCAAACTAGACCAATAAAATTTCCTAGAAAGTGACTGACATTTAAGTTGACATAAGGTAATCGGAGTGTGTAGCATGGATGTTCTTGCCAGAGCAGCGAACTAGATCCCACTTCAGCGTGTGAAATTACAGTGGTGTTATCCACTATGCAATCCAAGGGCTTTACCTCTTTCACATATTATGCAGTGAAGTTACAAATGCTTTGCATAAACCCTATTTTTGTTGTAACAATTTACTGCCACATCTTACTGCCAATACACTTCATTGTTACACAAAACAGCACCACATAGCTGAACATGTTTTTATAAGATACGGTCTGGGATTTGTCAGGAATTTATAGTGCTGTGATGTGTACATCCATGCCAGGTCAGAGCGGACTAAAGCAAGTTCTCCTCAGGTGGTTGGCGCTGCACCAGAAGGGGAACCCTAAAGCAATAAAGCTTGGGAAACACAAGCTGATCTACTAGTATCCTGCAGGGTTAAGGCTGGGCTTATATAAAATCTTTTGTTACATCAAAGAGGAAACTTGGAAGACTGCAGAAGCCAATAATTATAAACTCCTACCAAGGGGGCAATCATAATCTGAAAGACAAACACTAGGGGCTAAAACCCCTGAATTGACTGGGGTCTGCTTTTCAATGATGGAATTTCTAACTGCACCATGGATCATAAACATTATTTCCCTTTAAAAGGACATCAGTGGAGCAACACAGAAGCAAAAAGGAAGTTAATTTCTAACACCATAAATAACTGTGTAATTGAACAGCACTCTACGGACAAGCATCACTCTCTCTAGTATTTGGTGATACCCTCTTTTAGGACATGCTCAAACAGTCTAGTCCCTTTGGGCAAACTGTCATGGCAACTGTGACTACTTTGACTGAGGAAAATGATACAGTATTCCCTGGCCAGTCTGAGGATTATGACTCCTGACACACTTTCAATACAGTTATGCCTTGGAGAGTCCCTGCTAAATCATGTCGTTTATCAGTGTCTCACATTCTTTATGCTTAGAAAAGATTAGTGACGTAATTCATCATCATTATATCACAGTAATATCACCCACCAGAGGCGTCATAAGGCCTGGGCATCCTAGAAGACAGCCCACAACTGGTTCGTGAATACCTCTAGATCTTAATTAGCCCTGGATTTATTCTCATTCTCATGCTGAATTGGTTTGTAACTGTATCTGATTTGAAAATTATTACACATCCCCCATGAACAAAATGCTTACTCCATCTCCCCCATAAAAATTTCACACCTGAACAAACTGGCCCATGTTTCCAGGACCTGACAACATTTCTGCCACCCAACTTTAACTCGCACAAACTAATCCTCAACCAGTTTTGAGATTTTGTATGGCTATGAATCCTGAAGAGAATATTTAAAATTGAGATATTCACATCACTCTTTGTTTTTGATGATATCATTGGAAGCTTCTTTGGACAAAGGAATCATGATAAAACATAAAGACTCTTGACTAGTGGTGGCAGAAAAGAAGTAAACTTAAGCCAGTGAGACCCACAAAAGTCATTCTGAAGAGCAAAACATGAAAAGCAGACATGGTATTTCACAGCAGTGCTACAACAGTGCAAGAACAGAAATAAAGCACCAACAGATTCCCAAACGTAATCAACGTGGCTGATGTCAACCTGGTAAAGCAACATAAGGCTGCGGGTTGGAAAACCGAATATCTCAAGCACATTAAAGCAATGTGTAGTACAGTGTACTAGAACTAATGATATACTGATGGAGCAATTCAGTGACAAAATATTAAAGCTCCAGAATAATGTCCTTCAGAGAAGTAATAGCCCATAATAGTGCCTAAACACATGTAAAGGATATGGTCTTAAATTCACAAACGTTCATGCTGGTAACGAATATATTAATGTTTGAGTTTTCAAACATAATTTTAATACATCAGCTGAGAAATAAATATGGGAGTAACATTTCACGGCAAAATTTCATGGTGACCACCTAAATTTATTTCCCACTGAAAGGTAACATGGCAGCTAGTCAATGAAACAATGACTTATGGGGATTCACACAAACCACGAGCAATTAAACACATGGCAATATGTAAAATAATCTTTTCAATGCTTTAGAAAAAGCTCGAACGTTTAAAACTCAGGAGTTTGTATCCGTTTCCATTTCTTCAACAAGAATTCACATTTGGGTTAATTAAAGAGACTAGCAGTTGAAAAGTAATAAGGCAAATGCTTATATAAGTGAGCATTGAAATTATTACTGCAATTTAAATCCACTCTTAAAAATGTAAGAGAGTGAATGTGTGTGTGTGTGTGTGTGTGTGTGTGTGTGTGTGTGGGGCCGGGGCGGGACACATAACCAGTGATGATGGTTGGTGTGTCTGTACACGTGGTGTACCTGAGAATGCGATGATTGGCTTAGATTGAGTACATTTCCATGGTTAGCCGAT
>JBBMFX010000101.1:36653047-36667543 GCA_037832545.1 Rhabdalestes septentrionalis | reverse complement strand
GTGAGTGAGAGAGAGAGCGAGAGGGAGAGAGAGAGAGCGCACGAGTGAGAGAGAGAGCGCTAGAGAGAGGGAGAGAGAGAGCGTGAGAGAGAGAGAGAGCGTGAGAGAGAGAGAGTGCGCGAGAGAGAGAGAGAAAGGGCTAGAGAGAGAGAGAGAGAGAGAGAAAGCGCTAGAGAGAGAGAGAGCGCAAGAGAGAGAGCGCAAGAGAGAGAGTGAGCGAGGGAGAGAGAGAGAGTGAGAGTGTGAGTGAGAGAGAGAGAGCGCGCGCGAGAGAGAGAGAGCGCAAGAAGAGAGAGAGCGCGAGAGATAGAGAGAGCGACTTTTTCTACAGTGGAAGCAGGAGCATAGCCTCATTAATGCCCTCACTGTGTACTGGACCCAGCAGATGATCCATGCTGTGCCATTAACCATGCCTGCACTCACATCTTCATATTTATCCTCACACATGCTTCTCACAGTGTTCAAGGACGGTGCCCTGCTTTGAAAAGTCTCATATAAAATTTTACAGCCACCATGTTGACCCGTAAACGTTCATCACATTCTCTGCCGCTTCATTTCATTGCAACTATTCATTTTCAGGCAGTATCATGCTCCACCTAACAGACACCCATCAGAGGCCTTCTCTTCAGTCTTGTCTCGTCCGTATGAACTGGTGAACTATAATCAAGGCAGGTGACACACCAAAATGGCAGGGCTGAGGTACGCTACGTGATGAGAAGACTGGAGTGATATATGGGGTTACACCATCTTTGCTCAAGCTCATTTTTCACACACCAGGAAACAATAAGCGTCAGAGCAAAATGTGAGGTTCCACCATCACCTTGGGACAGAGATAATGATGGTGGCTTGGTTTTCTAGGTAAGTCTCAAATGCAATTTACGCAGCCCCCCCTCCCCCCCTCCCTCCAACTCCCTAAGTACACCTCGACTAAAATAAACAAAACACAAAAAAACACTCACTATCACTAAAACTTCATTTAGCTATAACTCAATACCTTCTGATAACAAATATTTCTTTTCCAGATATTTAAATGTTTGAATCTAATATGGAGCATAAGGAATGGCCCAACGGTTAACAGCCATCTCATATCCTTAATAATAACAACAATAACAACAATAATAACATAATCGTCATTAATATCGTTATTATTATAATCACACAAATATGTAAATGTATGTTTCTAGATAGTAAGAGAGATAATAGAGAACAGTTATACAGCAAATTATACTGTATATTTCCAAGACTGTACTGTTATATACCACTGCTGTTTAGATTTTGTTGTTGCAGAGTCCAAAAGATGAATTCAATGACCCCTAAATAACAAATATATTTGATATATATGAACCAATAATGTGAAAGCTTCCTTCAAGAAACAAAAACAGTTTGCTCTAACAATTGCTTCATTTTTATCAGTGACGTGAAGAATACTAAACACTGCCATACCTCTGTTCTGCCCATTTACTCTACTACTGACTGCAAAGGTTTGAAAGCGGTTCCATCTTGGCTCAAAAAGTAAGCAATGAGTTAGCAAGAAGAAAAAATGTAAGCATTTTGAAACAGCAATTTCCTTATTAAGTAATATCTATGAGATGTTAAGTAACATCTATGAGGACAATTAATGTACATCATTGTCTCTTTGATCATTTAACTACTTCAGTTTTTTTTTTTTTACTAAATAGTATTACTCCTAGATACAAATCTTTCCTTATCACAATCAATCACAGGTTTCCATACATTTTAAATGAACCAAAGTCACAGCCTAATGCCATTTTTTATCTAAAAGCATTGGCTAGATATTTTAGGTATTAAATTGATTTTTTCTGAAGGAGATCTTTTCCAGGCTTCCAAAACTGTGGAAGACGTCACACTGGGTTCGGACGCATGCTCGCATACTCTTTATCAAACCTGAACAAATAGCAGGCTGCAGCAAAACTTGAGGTCACTCGATGTTTATAAACGCAGTCAGAAACATTGATATTATACGTCCTCTTAGTAAAAACATTTCAAGAAAATAACTTCAAACCGCACAGCAACTGAAAACAAAACCCCCTGGACATGTGCCTTTTTGAGATAAAAACAGTAAGTGAAAAGCAATAAAAAGCTTCAGGAAGAAGCACGGACACATAAACAGTTATTTCCTAAACTGCTAGATGCCAGATGCTGTGTTCTATAAATACAGACTTTTTCTGCCACCTTTTCAACAGAATTAAAGTTTACTTAAACAATTCTCAAGAGAACCATTTCGTCTCTTCTGTGGCATGTTGGCACCTTTGCTTGTGTGAGCTCAGCAGTAACTCAAAGAAGAAACATTAACAACATGAAATTAGGAACTGAATACTAAATTACACAGATTCTTCACAGTTTCTGGTGGCTTTTTGCAAATAAACAGTAACGTACTGAAGTGAAAGGGCTCCATATATTACATGGAGTTCAAAGAATAAGCGTCAATGATTTGCTTTTTTACTAATGCCCCACAGAGTGAATTGCACGCCCAGACAGCTTCTCCCCAAATACCCAAAGCACAACACAGTTTAAACTTACTGGGTTTGTCTCTGTATATGTCATAGCATTATAAAAGTTATAACCACCACCCTAACACCGTGTAGGTCACACTCGTGTCCCCGAAACAGCTCTGACCCACTCAGGCTTGAAATTTACAAGACCTTTGAAGGTGTGCTGTGGTATTTGGCATCAAAACATTAATATCATACTTTGTCTTGTAATACCTTGTACATATTACATGCCTTTCAAAACCATTAAACTGCTGTATTGTACAAAGCCCCCAGCTTGTTCTCAGGAATCTTGAAGTCATTGTCGTTTTCACACTACATGACTGATCAGCAAAAGGGGTCACAGCTTGTAAGATCTTTCAACAAGCTCTGATCAGTCTTTCCAAACCACGCCTGTCACTAAAACACACACAAGAAATGACATGGGGAACAACGCGATACCATGCGTAAGACAAGGATTCTGTTCAAAAAACTGATGTCAGCAAGAAGCGAGTGATCCAAGTTGTCTGTTCATCCCACAGATGCTTGATCAGATTGAGATCTGAGGAGTTTGGAAGCCAAGAAAACACATAGAACTTTGTGTTATGTTCCTGAATAATTTTTGCAAGTGCGGCAGGGGGCATTATCCTGCTGAAAGACGGCACTGCCTTTTCATATAAAAGGGTGAACAGATGAATGCCAAACATTGTCCAAATATCACACCAGCTTGCCTTCCTCCCATTGTGCATACTGGTCCTGGTGCTACCTTCTCCAGGTAGGTCAAACACAAGGCCAGACCAACTTCATTCATTTCTTCATGGCTTTGTTCTGATGATCAAAGGCTCTTTGTAGGTGCTTTCAGCAGCACACAGGAGTCAGCATGGGAACTCTGACCAGTCTGCAAGCTGAAATGCAATGTTGTTTCACAATTCTATCACAGCCAGCGTGGACATTTTCAGCAATTTGTGCAGTTAAATCTATACGAACTTTTCCACTGACAGGACTCACAGCCTCAAAAAACACCGTCCATCTCAGAGGCCTTGTGGAGCACGTTCCTCGACACATCAGGCAGATGATTTTAACATTTGAGGGTCTGTGTGTTTGTATTTCTCAAAATCAAACCTAAATCCTCAAAAGAGAAGCAGACCAGAGGTAAGACCACTGCATGACTCTAACCTATCTCCCTCTACCTACACATGTACACATTTTCTTACTCTCTCTCTCATTGGAAAGAAAAAAAACATCACAGAGACTAACTGTTGACTCATTCTCTCCCTCACACATACTTCCAATACAACTGCAAACTAAAACAGACAAGAAAACGCATTCTCTCTGCAAAATATAGGAGAAGGTTTTGACACCTTTTGAGTCCCCTCCCACGTGAGAGGGAATGATTTAACCTTAATCTTTAACCTTAATCTTTAACTCACTGCAGATCCCATCTGCATCAAGACTATTGCGTTCAAGTGCCTCTGTCACATTTATTGCTAAAATGTGTATAACATTATAAACAGTATACACATACATAGTCTCTTCAGCAGAATGGGTCACACTGAAGAGTTCCAACTTTTAACATGGTGACACCATCAAAGAATTACACCAACATCATGAGTCGGTTTGTGAAATCTCTGTCCTGTTAGATCTGACTCGGTCAACTGTAATATTATTACTGCGAAATGAAAGCATCTGGGAGCTCCAAAAGCTCACAAAGTGGAAGACCATGCAAACCCCCAGATCTGGGTTCCTGAGAGCTGAAGTGCAAAAACTGCAGCGCCTGCTGTGTTACTCGCTTTCGACTGACTCTGGCAGCAACATCAGCACACTCAGCACACGTTCAACCTACTAAACTGTTACTTGAAAAGTAATAAATACATTTAACACAGTGTGTTATTTTTTTTAACCATTGTAATTTTCTCCATACATATGTGACTAGAGTTAGTCACATTTATATGTTCACAAGCCAAAATAATTGGTCATTGACTGACAGAATGTATATTCTCCACCTACCCACTGGTCACTGCAACAGCTCTACATTGTACGAAATTATAAGCACACTGCCTGTTAAGTACAAGCCATCCAAACATACACCTAAAAGCTGGTGGGGTACATATTCATAACTTTGTGACTTTAAATAGTGACACAAAATAAGCATAGACTCAGAAAGGATTTTAGAATAAATTAAAACATGATATTGTGCAAAAACTTTCCCTGATTAAACATGCTTAAGTCCATAAGGGCACAAGTAGCTGTCTACAGGAAACAATATGTCAGTATATATTTTTTTCCTTTTTGGGAACATTACGTTCTAAATGTACTTTCATTTTCTGAACACTTGAACTTTTACAGTGTCGGTACGTGCATGGACGAGATGGAGGAGAGTGAGTGGGAAGGAGAGAGAGAGAGAGAGAGAGAGAGACAGAGAAAGACAAGAGGCAGAGTGCTGTGCTTTAATTAAGACAGGTCTGGAGACACAGCTATAGATAATTACAGATGAATGATGTTCTTCTATTTAAAACCTGCAGAGCTACCATATGTTCCTGCTGTTACGCTACATTTCACCTTGGGAAATCAGTGTACGCGCACAAACACGCACACACGCATACACACACACACACACACACACACACACATATGCAGGTACATCCCACACTCCTCTCCCCTCCATCTAGCTCTTAAGCAGAGCTGACATTTAAAACAGCACATTACAGTAGTGCTAGTGGCTTCTTTACTCTGATGATTGCTCAGAAAAGAGCACAGAGGCTTGTGGGACTGGGCAGCATATGAGCCTCCAGCAAAGTGCCAGCTGGGCTTTAAAAACTGGATAAGAATTTGGGAGGGGTGAGCAGTGTATTCCAGCGCCCTTGAGTGTGTATGTGTGTATGTGTGTGTGTGTGTGTGTGTGTATAGACAATTGTGCAAGAGAGTGGAGTCTAGAGAAAGACCTCCCCTCAATTTGCTTATCAGTAAAACACCTTACACATTATTTGTCTCACACTCACACTAATGAGAAGTCCCTCTCTCATTATAAGAGCATATGTAACTGCAAAAATGAATGTCCTCTGAACCTCTAAAGACTTAACCTCTCTGCTACTGTTTGATTACACCCTACTTGACTATGAACCACCCTAAATATATCTAATGGATTTCAGCATCAATATTAAACTCTTTTAGAGCAGTGTAGATCATTCCTTTCCTCCTAATGTATTTTTATAACAAGTGGCGTGGGCAATATGACAATATTCACTGTTATCATGATAAAGTACACCAAGCTTTTCTGAGCATATTGTGCATATCACTTGTATTTAAAGAAAGTTAAATAACGGTTTCATTACCAAGAGCCGGTAATTGGGATAAATGCTGTGTGAGGTGAAAGTATGCTTCACTCTGTTTGATGATTCAATTATTTAAATTCTTAAATTCTGAATTAATTAACATTCATCAAACAGTTATTTCAAGCATAAAAAAATACTAATCACTGTATCATGCACTGCACTCTACCTTTACATGATTTTTTATGTTACACTTATAAATTAAAGTGAAAATGAAAGTGATTACAATGCATTACTTACTTGGGATTTACAACAAGGTGGATGAAGTAGGATCAATTAACCTCCATGTAATTTTAATAGAAGTGGAGGTAAGGCTGGGAGCACAGAGTGTAAGTGTAAGAAAAGTAAAAAACTCAGAATGTGTTACCTCACGGGCTGTTTAACCTCAAGATTCCAAATTAACTTTCCGCTGGCCACATGATTGCCTGTATGGTTTCTCTTGCACAGCTTAGTAGAGCACAAACTTTAATTTCCCTGAACAACAGACCACCTCGAGATGTATTTCAGGTCAGAATACGAAATATTTTCATTACACTCCCAAGATGAATTGTTTTTAATTAGAATTAAGAAACTATGCATGTTTTAGGGTAGTAAAGAATGGCACTCTGAATGCCATGTAGATGAAGGCAGAAGAGTTTGTTTTATTCATATCCCTTAGACATAAACACCCTTCACTGCACTCCAGCCTGGCAGTAAACTTTAGAGAGTGTGTGTGTAGGTGTGCACGCACATACCATGCTGAGTAAAGAGATCACTGTGGATGATGTCAATCATGCAGTAGAGCTTCTGTTTGACCAAGCGGCCTGGTGGCACTTTCAGAATGAAGTCAGTGAACAGTTTACTGGAGAGAATGACAAAGGGAGAGAAAGAAACACAGGGGTTTTTTTTCACTATGACTTAAAGCATCAATAATACAACTAGCACTCCGCTCCCTGAGTGTAAAATTCGACATTCAGAAAGCAGTAAGAACATACACAAATGTTTAAACCCAAGTGTGTTTGAGTGTAGTGTTCGATACCTTCAAGAGAGGGAATGACCAAATGAGCAAACATCACAAATGCATTTTTAAGTCATTCTGTGTATCATCCCCAACCCCACAGTACACCAATCATCCATAACATTAAAACCATGTCAATGTGTAGGTGTCCCTTGTGTTCCCATAACAGCTGTGAGCTATCAAGGCATGCACTCCACAAGGTATCTGGAGAAGTTCTATCTAGCAACAAGAGCTCAGTAGCAGATCCTTTAAGTCCTGCAAGGTAGGTGAGGCTTCAATGGATCTGACAATGTTGTCCTGCACATCCCACATATACTCAACTGGAATGTTTTGTTATGTTCCCCAAATAAACCATGAATATTTGCAGTTTGGCAGTGAATACCCTGCTTATTTTATTTAACCTTTATTTAACTAGGAATTTACAGTAATTCTTCTTCCAGGGGGTCCTGGCCAAGAATGTCTACTTGGTCTACAAAAATATTTAGGGAAGTAGTACATGTCTACATGAATCCCGGGACCCAACATTTCCTAGCAGAACATTTCCCAGAGTATCACACTGCCTCTGTTGGCTTGCGTCCTCCTCCCAGGTCAGTCATGAAAATACACCATGCCGTCGACATGATAACATTTTCAGAAATTTGAGAAATATTAGCTAGTCCCCCCCTATCACCAGTTTACAGTTCTCCTTCCTTAGACCACTTAATCCCAGAAACACCTCATAGCATGGTCCTTGTCAACATCACATTTATATTTACGGCAAACACAAGTAAGTTCCATTCCCGAACTACAAGGTACCTGGAGCAACTTGGGCTTAAGGGTCTTTCTCAGGAACCCAGTGGTGGTCTGCTGAAGGAAGGATTCAAACCCATTACCGCAGAATTTACAATAAAAATTTATTGATGTGTATGTAAGCTTTGGCACACTTACAGCCAGTCCTTGAATGTATAGCACATATTAAATGAAAATTAATGTTTGTGTAGTTATTAATAGGGATGTCCCGATCAGGTTTTTTTGCTCTCGAGTCCGAGTCATTTGATTGAGTATCTGCCGATACAGAGTCCCGATCTGATACTTCTATGTACTATACTAAGGCGAATGGCAAGTCACTCATTACCATCATTTGTGCTCTCTTGGCTGTGATGTCCTGTGCCTTCATGCCGTCCCGAGGCATTTTTTGTCTCCTCTTCAAACTCTCCTACGTACTCCTCCAATCAAACAACGCAGACAATGATCCCCATTATCCTTCAATAATCATCCACAGGTGTACTTGTGATCAGAGACAGGGCGAGCTTCAGCGATGGGCACCTGCCACCTGCCACACCCCCTAATCATCACTCACTCAGTCACTCACGCGAGTTCAGTGTAAGCGTCTCAGTACTCTGGCGAGTGACTGTGGGGTCGAGACGAACCTGACAACATCATATACCCGAGTCCTGATCGGGAGGTAAGGTCCGATTCCGAGTCTGAAACCACGTGATCGGATCGGAACATCCCTAGTTATTAAGGTTTGTAACTACAATTGCTAAATATACTGTATTAATCAAAAATGGTAATCATGTAATAAAATGTGTAAAAATTTCATTTTAAATGTCTTCCTCGCAGATGTATTAGCTTTTCTGTTGATAAACAATAGGTTTTCAGTAAGCAAACAGAGACAAACATGGTTTACAAAATCCAAGAGATAACACAGGTTTTGAGGAAGTGGGTTTCATCATTTTTATCCAGAAACTGTAAGGAAATACACACACACACATACAGAATCAAGGCAGCGGTAGAGCTAGCTGGAGTGTGCTTTCCTGAGATAGCCCCATTGTGACTTTGGCAGCTACCTTGGCCCAGTATCTGGCAGAGGCAAATAAGAAAGCGATAGCTCCATACCGCGCACTGCTGGGTATGGCAGAGCCCACAGAGCACAATCTGGCTTTTGGGACAGATTCACACAGCCGGATACACGGGTGTAAAACTACTTAACCCCACGGCACTCTCTAGCAGCATATGAGGGAAAGGGGGATAAAAAGAACAACAAAAAAGTGCTAGGAGGGGAGGGGGCTGGTGGGGCTTTGAGCTAATATGACAAAAGTTACAGTAAAAAGGGCTTAGCACTACAAAACCATTCATGCAAATAGAAAATGAAAAAAGAGTGGCTTGTCTGTGCGTGTGTGTGTGTGTGTGTGTGTGTGTACATAAAGTATCCCTCTGTAACTGGCCACAGAAGCCAGAAATGATGTGAAGAGTCCACCTTGGAGAGTAAATAAGAAGCTCAATAATCCAGTGCTTGCTGTGTTTCCCAAAGCCAGGCCTGGTCTTTAAATGGCCTGCTGAAGTCCAGCAGCTCCAAGAGAGAAACATCAATACAGCCTCTGCCAGCTAGAGTGCACACAAACACAGCTATACACATACATGAAAACACAAACATCCCCAAAAAATACAGTCTATAAAGCGTGCCTGTGCATTTGGGTTTAAAAGAGATTGAACCTCTGCAGGCCAGTTTTTATTACTGCAAAAAATGACACAATCAGACCGGGGTGTGGTGTTGCAGTGTGGTTGATTGAGGAAGGGGCTGCGCAGATACAGATACTCACACCCACCAATCAGCCCAAAATATTAAATCCACTGAGGTCAAGTGAACAACACTGAATATCTTATTGCAATGACACCCATGAGGGAATGGGATATATAATGCAGCAAGTGAACAATCAGTTCTTGAAGTTAGAAAAATGTGTAAGGAACAAGCAACTCAGACCAAGGACTAAATTGTGATAGCTAAAAAGCATTGCCAAAATTGCAGATCTAGGGGTGTTCCTGGTAAGCATTGGTTATATACTTTCAAAAGTGGCCCAAGGAAGGATAACCAGTGAACCAGTGAGAGGCCCATGGGTGCCCACGGCTCACTGATGCACATGGGGAGCGAAAGCTAGCCTGTCCGTTCCAATCACACAGAAGAAATACTTGTGGCATGTTTTCTATGATAGCAAAGAGTCAGTATACACAGTACACTGCAGTAAACTTGCTTCATATGACTGCATAATCATAAACCATTCATTCTGTTCATTCTGACCCCTGTCCACTGCGAAAAAGGTCCATAACGGGCAAACTGGAATTACAACTGGACCATGGAACAATGCAATAAGGAGGTCTGGTTTGATGAAACACGTATTCTTTTACATCATGTGGACAGCTGGGCATGTGTGTGTGAGTGTTCTGTGGCTTGCCTCGGGAAGAGAGGGTTCTATGATTTGTTATCCGAGGCAATGTGACCCTCTGGGCAACATCCTGCTAGTAACCAGCATTTATGTGAATGTTACTATAAGACGAACATCTACATAAACACTGTTACAGATCAAGCAAACCCCTTGATTGGAACAATAATCTCTAATGGCAGTGGCCTCTTTCACCAGAATAATGCTCCCTCCCACATTGTAAAACTGTTCAAGAGTAGTATGAGGAACGTAAAGACGTTATCTTTGAATTCCCCAGATTTCAATCAGATTGAGCATCTGTACGATTTGCTGGACAAACTAGACCAAATCATTGGGGTCCCACCTCACAACTATTTTAGATCTGCTGCCATCTTAGTGCCAGAAACCACAGCAAACAGGCACAGAATCCATGTATCTTTGGGTCAGAGCTGTTTTGGTTAAAACAAGGGGAACCTAGACAGTTCGGGGGTTTTAATGTCATGGCTAACCAGTGTAAATATATTCTCAAAGCAGAGCCCAAAGGTCCCACTGACATTAGATTTCCCTTCAAAGGAACACTTACATTCACACAAGCAGCTCCTCAAACACAACTGTGTGAAATTTTTTTTATCATTTAACAGAATTTTACAGGTCTCAGGAATCTGTCCGTTTACTGCCATTCAAAGATTTCAGCAAATTTTCATTTGAATAAAAATGTCCCCTGAGCAGTCATCCATTTACAAAAATATTTGTTTTAAATATACCATAAAATTAAACACAACCACGTACAGTGTTTGAGATAACCTGGGTAATGAGCAATTCCCCCAAAATGACAATAAAATATTACATTAAAATACTTTAAAAACAACTAGCTTGACACATTTCCATTTACACATTAAGAGCATTTCGTCTCCATTGTTAAAATGCTCTCCTATTAATTTTCAAAATTTCAGTAAGTTAAAAAACTAGCCTCTTAAAATAGATCATTTACTACCTTGTGCTCTCAGTTATTCTAGTCTTCCTAAAATTACACCGCATATAACCTCAGAATATGGCAGTAATATTGGCATGTAGGTGCTATAACAGAACTAGAGTAATTCTAGCCCTCATAATTACATAAGAACGTCATTCATGAAGGAACACATTAACCTGTACAGTGGACGAGGCTGTGGAACAGACCGGCCGGTTTCTACGACAACCCCATTACATCTACACTCACGATGAATAGAAAAATAAAATAAATATGTGACTGAAATTGAGTGGGCATATGTATTTGATGGGAGAAAGCGAGGGAGAGAGAGATTAGAACAATATGAAATCAACCAGTTAAGCACGTGGAGAGGTGAAGTTAATTCCATAATGGAAGAGAAAGCAACTATGATAGCAGATTTTATTTCAAGGGTCCATTTATGGGCCCAAAGCAAATGAGCGTTTTCATTTCTCACCCCCCCCCCCCACCAAATCACAAGAGCGAGGAGAGCCTAATTTGTCAAATTCGCAGAATGTAATTCCTATCTTCAGCCTTGATTTAATTTGCCGCCCCTCGAGGCTGCTCATGTACGCGGAGAGACAGGTGGGCTGGAAGTGGAGGAAGTGCTTAGAGAAGAGGCAGTACACTTTCTTACATCATTCCTCTATAAGATCCTTACATCACTATGAAGTAATGTTCAAACAAGATATTTTATATTGTTTTCATTTTTATATTCATTAAACATAGACATTTGTTTACATACTCTTTACAAATCAAGCCATGCTAACCCTTGGAATTTCAGTCTTAGATTAAGATGTTATTGTCAGGAAAACAGTAAAACACAGGACCGGAGAGTTAGGGGTGTGTGTGTGTGTGTGTGTGTGTGTGTGTGTCTTACCTAAGCTCCTTGGGATCAAAGACCAATTTGACGTCATTGACGATGGTAGGAACATACTTCAACGCAGCACCCTGAAGATGAAAAAACACTTTTTCAGTACTCGTAAAGATTTCAAAAAGCAAAGAATAAATAAGTGAATGCAGAAAATCAGCAAATGGATTAAGCCATGTGATTTATTACACTATGAAATAAAATGTTATTTAAAATAAAACAATGGGAAAACGTGCCACTTCTGCAACAAGTATTATTAATATAGAGGTTAAAATGGAAACATCTGAGTGAAATTAGGCTCTGTGCACGGTGTAGGTAAAATAAATAAATAATATGAAGAATTTGAGTACACAGATTGACAAAGGTCTTGAATGTAATTTCCACAAATTCGTCCATGGCCTGTAAACCAAGCGGCGCTGAGGTGCCCAACTCGCCGCTTCCAGGAGCATAAACCAGTTAGTCAATAACTCGAGGAGCCTGCTGAGCAGATACACAAGTTGCAAATAACATTCACACACTGCCAGTCAAAAGCAGTAGAGCAGCTGATGAAGGCACACCGGTTCTAGTCTTTTTATCTGTCGCCCAGCTGCTGTTCCATCTAGCACATGGTACCTCTTCCTTTCTTCTTTCTTTCTCATTCACCCATCCATCTGTCAGTCCTCTACCTGTGTTTAGTGGGTTTTTGGAATTTCTAACCATCCATGTATTTGCATTTGTACAAAAGTCTCACACAAGGGGTTGTTGTAATAAGCTAAATCACAAAGGTCATAAACACCACTTTGCTACACGCATACCTTACATCTATCAAACAGGAGCCAAGGTTGTCAAGGTTGCTTATACCTAGAAAGTGAATAAAGTGTAAAATCCTTAAAATCAAGTCACATCTTGTGGTCATCGTCGATAATATTTTCATCGACATATAAAACGTTATAACCTTGATGACGCAGAAGTTGCGGATCAGCTCTTGTTCTGCACTGACCTGTGAGCAGGACCACTTATCCGATGCAAATAGCAGTTAGCAATGGTCATTTTTATTTTTCTGTTTGTGCTTTCAAGCTTTAGGCCTGCTGTGAAACTGTTATAAAGAAAAGGAGGAAAAAAAAAACTGATATTCTGGCCTGAAGCGGCTAGTAGCGGTTACATGATGCTGAGATGCTGTGCCTGGTGTAAATTTGGGATAAATGTCTGCACACAATTAACTGCAGGCACTACCTCACTGCGTACCTCAACCCATACACCTGTACCCTCCATCACTTACACTCTATTAACCACACCCTCTACACTACATTATCTACAACCCATTAACTATGTCCTCTGCACTACATGCGGTGTCCCACGTCCCATCGCATTTTCTACACCCTATTAACTTCAGTAACACCAATAACCTTTAACTATTAACCTTCAGTCCAACATATTTTACACCTGTTGACTACCACCCTGAGCCTCATTATCAACTGCATGCTAAGCACCACCATAACCATTCCCTCCTTAATATCAGCAATTAAAATACAACCTATGCTTCAGCTAGACTGAAGAGTTATTACCTGGGTGGTTGGGCCTATTGGGTAGGATCATTTTCTCTGGACCAAAAGGTCTCGGGTTTTAAATCCTACCCTTTTGCAGCTTTAAAAGCTTCCAATCTGCTTGGAAGTTCTTCCACAAGATTTTAGAGATTTTTTTGGAATTTGTGCCCATTCATTCTGTAGAGCATATAAGAGGTCAGGTACTGATGCTGGATGAGAATGCCTGGATCACAATCTCTGTTCCAGTTCAGCCCAAAGGTGCTGGATGGGGTTGAGAATAGGGCTCTGCATAGGCCAGTCAAGTTCTTTCACGCCAAACTCATACATTAAGATTGCCCTTCACTGGAAGTAGGTATCCAAGCCCAAACCCTGAATTAAGAGGACAAGACTTTTGTTCATCTAATGTTTTTGTGATGTCTGTGCAAACTGCAGCAGACTTAAAAGTTGGATGTATGCAAATTAGCAGGTTCTGTCATTAATGTACTCAAAACCAGCCAGTTTTTGCAGCTTAGTTCCAATTCACAGACTGTATGGACTAGGGAATTTCAACAATAGTTTACAAATAATATTAATATTACATAAAAATCATTTCAAAACATAAGCTGGTGTCCCTTCTTTATTCTTGTGCTAACACATTCAAAACCCCTTTATCTTTTAATAATAAAATCTTATACAGTCTAATAAATTCAGTGCAGTTCTCAGTGCCATGGTAAAATTCCAGTGTGTAATTCTCATGCTTACAAACTGTAATATAGAAGTTTTAAATAATTATTTAATTACGTAGTTTCATCAAAGCATTAAAAAAATGCTGTAGGATCAGATATTTGATCCAAGCCAAAACAATTTCGGCAGGACAAACCCCACAGGAAGCCCGGGGTTTGTCAAGGCATGTTATGGTCATTTAGACAGACAATGAAGCCTTGGTCTAAGACCCCCCCTTTTCAGTGTGACCCAGCTCCAGTCAAATCAACCCTCACACACACCAATTACAGCATTCCTCAGACACACAAATGGAAGATTCAGCTTTCTGCAAGAATGAGAAGCAAAGACATTTTTCCTGATTTCCAGAGAACAAAAGACATTATTTTGTTTCCCTCTTTTCTTTTACTTGGTAATTTGT
>JBBMFX010000101.1:36642055-36652947 GCA_037832545.1 Rhabdalestes septentrionalis | reverse complement strand
TGAATCAGCCTAAACTGATTCTGGTGGAGAAATATCTAAATTAAACTAAAATCTATCCCAGTATTATTATTAGTAGGTAATATTGGGATTGAGCCGAATATTAATATTTAATTATAAATAAACCCCTACAATGCGAAGCAGCAAAAAAGATGATACACTTCCAACAGAATTTCCCTTTTGTTAAGTAATTTAAGACACATATCCCAAGAGGGGTGTAGGAGGGTTTACTCATCTGTTAACCTATTCACTACCACAGCTCAGAACAATAAGAAAGCACTTCTAATATATGCTGACCGTAAATGCAATAGCCCACCTTCACAAAAAGCTTTCAGACTTGGGTCATGTTTCTTATCTAATGAACAACATGCCACACTCTGTGGCCTGAGGCTCCTGTGGAAACAGTACCATTGGAATGAATGGCATTTCTGTGCCCATGAAACCTGTCACAGTTGCCCATCTAGACCGCAATACAATCCCAGATGCAGGAGGCTGACTGATTACAGAGCCTGGAATAATAGAGAGATGTGGAACCTACTGGGAGGAAAGGGAGGGTCCTATCACACCATGGGCCAGGCAGATATGATGGAGTTCACAAATGAGCACATACTTCAGAGCCAGAGAGCTGATGTAGGATCAGCTACCATTTTTTTTTCCTACCCACATAACTCCATTCACTGGAGACTAATCCCTCTTCACTGATTGGTCACTGTGTCATCACATATAAACAGGGGGTGGAAAATGTGCACTTCCTAGTCCTTAACGACTGCAAATAATTTATTCCTGCCTAAGGATGTATCATTGATTTTCAGGAAATTACATGACGTGTACAGACACTGAGAATGTGGGGGGTTTTTTCCCCTCAGATGAGCTCACCATTATCCTCAATCAAATCACCTGAACAGAGACATACTGTAACAGCTCTCTTCACTTTGTCCCACAATGAAAACGGGCAGATGGTGCACCGGAACTCATGATGGCTAAATTTACGGGCACTAATTAATAGCAATGATTAATGTATTTTTTCATCCTCCTGAAAAGAGCTTATTATTGAAGGCCAGATATATGTACAAGGACTGGCACAGCGTAAAGACATGCCCTAATTAAACTTTAACATTTACAAATACTGTATTATCATATATACTGTGTATAGCCCTGCACACCAACCATCCATTCATAAAGGTACAAAGTTTAGAATGCACAGTCAAATAAAAGAGTTGTCAACGAGCTTTGCTGATCAATCCCATCAATCATTTCTCTCGAGCTAAGAAAAGAGTTTGTGAATATCCCACATTTTCTCACATACATAAGATCCCATTAGTGTTATTAATTTCTGGTAAAAAAAATTCAGCTTGTGTCAAAGTTTCCTGTCTCTGTGTAGCCGCTGGTTCACAATATGTCATTAAGACACAAATACAAATGTATGCATCATTTTATAAACTGGAGGAACTCTTACACATGAGTAGCCACAGTAAGCTGCTCAGACGATAACTGGAGTGGTATTTGTCAACATTATATGCGTATGATCCACAACTGTGTTTTGCATATGCGGGAGGGACATTTTGCACGTTACCATGCACATAGCTCATTAACAACACATGTAAGTTCGTTTTTTATATGAGGAAATACCTGTTAATTATATGAGGACAAATGTGACCAAGGTTTCTTGGGCCCTGAGTGCCTGTCCATGTAAATCTCGCCAAGATGTTCAAGGCTACTTTAAAATCATGTCCATTTTTGTATGTATAAATGCCACTTTTTTTAAATTATCATTTTCTAATGGTTTTAACTGAACTTGTCTGACTTCAGATAAAGATATCCTGATAAAGAGTGCATAACAAAAAAATACATAGTGAATTTTGACAAGGACACCATGCAACACCAACACACACAGTCCTCATTAAAACTCCGGCTGCAAAGTTTCAGGCTGGCTCATGACCTGCTGGTTCTCTGCGTGTTTCACTTTTTTCCTCTCAGCCAACCTAATGATGATGAAGCAGAGCTGACACAGCCGAACAGAGGGAATTTTGGTAAGCAGCTGATGTTTAAAGAGTGATTTGATGGACTGTTAGCATGCTCATATGGGTCATCTCATTTAGGTAGACATCCATTTTGCTATTCATCACACAGTTCGGTTTTAGCACATTTGTGAATTAGGCGCTCTTTTGCCTGCCCTGGTTGGAAAAGTGTGGCATGCCGTTAACAGCTGAGATTAAGTCACCTGCTTTGACTCTCATCACTGGCTCTGCCAGCAAATTTGCTTAGAGATCATTAAAGTGGGTCCTTTAAGTGGGAGGATACACAGGGCATCTACAGAGGCAAGATAAGAAGCTCCTGGAGCTTTCCATTTGATGGGGTCTCTTTTGAGCTCCTCTGATATGAGCTTGATTTGACTGGAGCGGCAGCTTTGGAATAAGGCCTTGCCAGTTCAAATGTTTACCTTTGAAAGCAAAGGAGTAAACTAGATCACAGACCAAGTCACCAACATTCGGCTCTAGCTGGCATGTCTAAAAAAAAAAGTTGCTTCTGATGTTGCGCTTCATAATCAAGAGTGTGGGCAATTTTATTGCCTAAATCATTTGCAGTGCTTTGGTGCAGAGTTAGACTGGTTAGAAAAACTGTCCCACAATAGAAGCTCCTTAGGCTGTTTTCAAATGAGACAAAAACGAAGTGAAAGCTTAAAAACTAGCAAAATAAGTTGGGAATAGAGGATCACACCAGTGAAAAGTACAAGAGCAAGACAGAGAGTGAGAAAGAGCTTTCACACTTGGTTCGCAATCCAAGATCTATTTTACCAAAACATGTTATGTAAACGAATTGCACACACTGCTCAAGGACTAACTTAGAGTCATTACTGACTGAGTGTCTCAGAAACAGTTTGATTCAAGGTTAGTGACATGGTGTTAGAACTCACAGACTTTCACAACAACAGAGTTACAGAAGCAAAGACAGGAGAGGGGAAAAAGAGAATAAAGACAGAATACCTTAAGGAGGAGCTAAAAATGATGAGCCCAGAGGAGAAGGGCATGAAGAGAGGACAGACAAAGCAGAAGAGAAGAAAACAGCAGACAAACACATGATCAGATCAGAGCAAAGAGGAACACAAAACATTAAACATACATCACTCTGCACTAGAGACGTGTACACTATACTAAAAATCATAGACCCCTCTCTGTAAAAAGAAACACAATTCTCAATAGTGTCTACCATGCAATAGTCTACATATTGAGGGTGAATATATATTTTTTTAAATAACAAAAGCAAAGTTTTATCTGAACAGACATGACTGATTATTCATACATATCTCTATGTAAACTCTATGTAAAAGAAAGTTTCTAAGACAACTAAAAGCATCTACATTTTGATGCATGCATGACTGTACCTAAATGACCCCTTGAATGCTTTTATCCATAGAGATGCAAGCAGGGGTGAAACAACCTCTTATCTGGTTGGTTAAATCAAATCAAATCAAATCAAATTTATTTGTATAGCGCTTTTAACAAATAGACATTGTCTCAAAGCAGCTTTACAGAGTAACACATATCAAAGCATTTGTAATATGATGTTTATAGAAGTCTATATTTTCCCCAATTAAAAGTTTCCCCAGTTAAAATGAACTCTTTCATTGTTTGTATTATTCTGTTCATTACATTCAATATAGCTGCCATCTTGTAGGTATGTCCTGTCTTTGGACAACTGTTTCATAAGCCTCAAAAGGAAAAGTGGTGTTATTTGGTACCTTGACCATGCTGGTGCTCTCTGCGTCACTGTTCATCATGGTGCTGAAGGAGCTGAAGAGATTTCTTAGTGATTCCATGAAATCAGCTTCACCCTTATTCTCATACAGCCTGAAAAAGAAACACAAACAGACACAAACATAACTCAGTGGCCTGGCCAGGGTGATAAACAAAACCTCTGGGAGACAGACCAGTTGGCCGCATCCCTGTCCTTGGATGACAGTCTGGTCAGCGTGTGTTCAGTATGCTAATGCACTGCATTGAAATAGCCCTCACTCGTCAAGCAAAGCTGCATTCAGAACAATGGCCCAGAACTCAGACATACACGTGCACTCGTGCGAATAAATGAATCTATGTATGAATAGAAAGTAGTCACGATTAATTACAATAAGCTTTTATGCGAATCCTGGTGGCCTTATTAGCACTTCCACAACACTGACCAATTCTGACACTTAAACATTCAGTCCTTGTACCAGCTCCCAAAAAGTCATTTAGGACCTGCATGACCAAGTCTGGTGCTCACATCAGCAGCCATGAGGTACCAGGACAAAATCTTTAGTTTGCTTTCCAGTGAAAGTGACCTATGGATGAAGCTGTGGCCCACGTGTTCTCTACTCATCCCTTGAACACCTGGATAACCCCATCGCCTACATCCGCATGCCCTTTCTAGTCAAGCCTTTAACACCGTTCAACCCACTAAGCTAGTAGCAAAGCTGGCAGATCTGGGGATGCCCACTCTCACCTGTAATTGGGTTCTAAACTTTGACAGAAAGACCTTGGGGAGTTAGTGTGGAGAATAGCAAATGAGCAGCTCTGAACATAAGCATGGGAACTACCCAGGGCCGCTGCTTGAGCCCTAGACTTTTTCCTTTCATGCTTCTGACTGCCTGTCCACCCAAAATCCAAGCTACATTTTCAAAACTGTAGATGACTCAGTCATCCTAGGACTTGTTACAGAAATCACGAATCACACCAGAGGCAAAGTGGCGAATGAGACACTCACCTATAGGGAGCAACACTGACAAGACCATGGAGCTAAAACCTTTTCTGTAACTTCTGTGGATTAAAGGCACCTGGGTGAAACATGTTGACATCTTCGAGTTTCTTGCTTTGCAGATCACCAGAAACATCAGCTCGTCAGAAAACACCTCAGCCGCTTTCAAGAAAGCACAGCAGTGGCTCTACGTAATCAGGTTACTGAAGAAACCTGGCCTGAGTTGGCAGGCTTTTACCATTTACCTGGTCCTACAGATGTCTTGTGGGAAGCTTCCTCACCCAAGGCCTCACAGTGAGGTGTGGAAACATTCCATTTAAGAAGAAGAATGCCTTCCAAAGGACTAGTAATACTGTAGACAGGCTCATAGTTACACAGCTCCCCTCCATAAACACACAGTTCACAGACTGCTGCAGGCACAAACCATGGGAAATTACCGAAGACCCACACCAATGTGGACACTTCTGTTGAGGTGAAGTTTCCATTGGATGACTTTTCAATGCAGCCCATACTTGTGTAAGCAACGCTGCAGAGTAGACTGGTGTCCCATCACTGCTGTGTCCGGTAAACCTGCCTGCAGGTCCTTTGCCATTATGTGTGTGTCATGCTTTGTCTTTATGGCTTCAGCCACACAAGCAGTACTAGAGTTTTTGTGGTACTCCAATTGGTCTTGACATTTCAGACAGCTGCGATTGCAAGCTTGAAGCACTTGGTATCCTACTCCAGAATTTATAGACATCAATTAATTTGAAATTCAGATCCCTAGTTTGCAGTTTAGTGGAGCCAATGGATGTTCAGTGTTAGAGAAAGTTTAAAGAGTCAGAATTTATTAAGCTCTGGAATGAGCTGGCAGTACTTAATGACAATTCTTGACTTGCCTAACCAGTGTTAATGAGTCAATTAGAGCTTAACTTTATAAATGGATGCTGCACAAAACCTCTTAACATGCAATTAGCCTGCTGCAGAAATTCAATTCTCTTAACTACTAAAAACAACAAAATACGTAGTGCTGAAAATTCCATTGTAATGTATATTGAATTGCCAATATGTGTATGTAATTCTGCAACGACAAACAAGGATTTCATCAAGAAAAATATTGGCTGTTTTTTCTTAGAAAGCACACATCATTAAGCCCTTCACTTCAAGTCACACAAACGCTCATTAATGTTCTCATTTCTCAATGCATGTTCCTTAAAGATTAGGACCAAGAAAAATGTCCCACCATGAAGAAATAGGAGCAGAAAACAGACTGAATAGGAACATACAGTGCACACCTTCTCCAATAGCCTTTACAACCAGCCTCAATATAGAGCTCCAGAAAGAAAATAAGAGGCCACTGCAAAATTGTTCAGTTTCTCAGGTTTGATCTTTTATAGCTGCAAGTATTGAACTGAAAAGCTGAGCTTTAGTTTTTAAGAACTGCTGACAATATTTATCCTAATTTCCAAATAAAAATATAATTCTTTAAAACAGCATTTATAGGAAATGACAAAAAAAAAAAAAAGAGAAATGATGCAGTGTTTACAGAATA
Source organism: Rhabdalestes septentrionalis (assembly GCA_037832545.1). Classification (NCBI taxonomy): domain Eukaryota; kingdom Metazoa; phylum Chordata; class Actinopteri; order Characiformes; family Alestidae; genus Rhabdalestes; species Rhabdalestes septentrionalis. Next base: position 36,646,688 of record JBBMFX010000101.1, on the reverse strand, counting down.
ACAACAAAAAAAATCTCATGTTCGCTGTTGGCAATAATTACCATTGATGAACTTCTAGTAGTGTTTTACCAATTAACTGGTCACACTGCGAGAAGAGAGTGTTGATTACAGCAGCGTTTCATACTTTATCTCCTTAAAAATGATGTGGTTCAGGTGATTAGTACCTCATGAAGCAGAATGAGGAGCTTGTGTAGAAACTGAAAAGACAGTGGCATGGAATAGTTATACTTTTTACAGAGCTGTCCTCTGACTTACCTCTCATACACTAACACAACACACCCCTTTCACATGTATATCTCAACCTGGACTACAGGGGGCAGTGTATCTGGAGCAATTTTGGGTAAAGTGTCTGGCTCAGAGTGGTGTGCTGAAGGTAGGATTCGAACCCATGGCTTCTTCGTGTAAAGGCAAGCATCCTACCCACTAGGTAGGATAAAAGGATCATTAGCATCAACCCCATACTAGCACTCAATTAGAAGAGTCTGTAAAGGATTTCCAACATTACAGAACCACAAAGAGCTTCTCAGCGAGAGTCACAGCAGTGAACTCCTGAAGGGACAAGAGTGGGACACACACACACACACACCCAAACACAAGGGCAGAGACTGCAGAAAGCCTACAGAGATTGAGACGGATTTATGGCATCGCTTCGAGGCTCAACAAGAAGCACTTCTGGCAATACTCAATGCTACACACATGCACACAAACAATTGCCAGGAACAGAGGTAAATCAGGACAAATGTGTCAATCAAACCACTCTTCCACTGCATCAAGAAAAGTCCCAGTTGTGCCATGTGCCTTCCATAGCCATAGGCACCCCAAAAACCATGATGATCTGGAAAAAAAACACAGAGGGGTGGATCTGTCCATCTTTCCTGCGTAAGCATGGTAACATAAGGGACATGAGAAGCCTTTCATACTTTAATACTAAATGCATGCAATTTGATTGTGAATCATGTTTGTGGGAACATGAGTTTCCAGCAATGAGTTCCAAGCAATGCCACCATGACCTATAGCAATGCTTCTCGACATTTTCAACATTAAGGCACACCTATCTATCACGGTATGTTGCCACGGCCCACTCGTCCACATTAGATACTGCATAACCAATTGCGGACCAATGGCCTGTCTCAATTTTAGACTCACGGATCAATCAAAAGTCTTTCCAGAGCAGTGGTTGCAGATCCCAGATCTATAGTAAGGAGTCCTAGAGAGCATAATTGTGTTCGGGTGGGTAAGATTACATCCTCCTCCCATCACAGAGTGCAATGCTAACCAAATTCAGCACCCATTATCTGATAACAGAGCTGGGTGTTATTGTTCTCCAAGCTTGCTGAACTGTCCAAAAAGATAAGATCGTGTTCAAATCAGAGGAAGCACATGATAGCCATCACCCTTGAGGTATTTTTCCACTCGCACAAACTACAAACTAATTTCTAGTTTTCAAATAAACTTCCCATTTACAAATAAAGCAAACTGTCCCAGACGAGTCCGCGCTGTCACAACTCGGCTCGATGGCAGGCCTAAAAGCACCTTGGTGACTAACCATCTCTCACTTTGCTTAAAAAAACTAAAAAAAACTAAAATAAAATAAATAAAAAAAATCCTTACCCATAACTTCCCTATAGTTTAGGTACCATTTGACAGGTGTTGATCAGTTGTAACGAGCGTGAAGTATCTTAGTTGAATGGTGAATGTTGACTTAAGTCTTGCTTTGCAGGTCCTAGATACAGTTCTGGACTACTTGAGCACTGTTGTACGTCACTCTGGATAAGGGCGTCAGCTAAATGCCGTAAATGTAAATGTAAACGTAAATGTAAAAGCAGGCTCTAATTTTTTAATGGTCAAACGGAGACAAACAGGTGGAATTTAATTAAATCTGCCAAAATGTCCTCACAGAACTGAAAAATAGTAATTGAAAGTCTCTTTATATAACACTACATGCGTAAACGTATTCTCATTTAACAAATTAAGCAAAAATTGAAATCGATGCATTGATAGCTATGCTCAAGTAATGCATGAGTGAGTTTGCGAGACATATTTGATTCCTGCAAAGAACAAATGAAGATGTATGTATCTGTATGTGATGGAAATGCTCTAGGGAGATGACACTGCCGGCTCAGATATGACTCAGGTAGCCTGTAGCGAAGGCTTAAAATGGTTAAGCCCATTTTTGTGGTGTTCTCTCTAGAAAATGGAGACGAAGGGCACTGGGTTCTCTCCCTCTGGGCTTGAAGCTCATCACTTCCTGTGAACTCAATTTATCTAGGGTCATTATGCCACTCAGCACCTCCCCCAACTGCGACCTGTAGCCTCCCACACAGCATGGCAGTCTGTTAGATACTAAGCCTGTCAATCAAGACCGCAGCTCCATTCCAGCCAGCCTAAGTTCCAGTGTGTAATCTCTTTGGAAGCTGGAGACCACCTTTGCAATGGAACAAATGTGATCATTCACAGGAATCTTAGGCTGTGTTTTCTGTTGATTTTGGACTATTTACAAACAGCTCTAATTCTTTTGAGTAAAGTACTTATACCTCCATTGAAGCAAAAGGCTTTTTGCCAGTATACGAATATAGTGTGTCCAGCCAATTCAAATATACATAAAATCCGAGGCTAATCAAAAAGACACGGCACATTACCTCAATAACAGCCTGATCTCGGCCGGCTTGCTGGACAGAGACCCGCGCATCAGTTTGGAATTATTTTAATACATAACAGGCACAAACAAATTTGATACAGAACCAAGCTTAATAATCTCAGTCAGTGGAAAGGTTCCCCACGACATTTAATTGAATAGACAATTCAATTAAAACAGGCAAAGTTTTGCAAAATAGACTTGGAGGTATATGGGAATTATATGAGACTAGTGAAAAGAGTTCATAAAAATTAGAACAAGAGTGCTAATTCTAAAAAAGCCTTTAACTAAAATTTTTTTGTCAAAGTAAAGCAAAAAATGATTAGCGGCAAACATTCGAGATTGGCAGTAAATTAGGGTTTATACACTGTTGTTTACATAATCTTTAACCAAATAACTGAAAGGCTTTTATTATGTACTGTTGTATATAACAAATCTAATTTTATTTTCAAAAATGATGTTTTAGAATAACAGTAATAGGTCTTGGAGTTGAAAACAATTAAATTCAACAATATGCAACATCTTGCTCATTAAACATATTAAGTTTGCTATTTGTCTACAAATGTATTTTATTTACCTTTAGAAACTTTCGCAACCAACCTTAATCCACTATCACCGTTGACTGGTATTGCCAGTGAAATTACCTTATCCCATCAACTACACCTTACTGACAGACATAAAAAAATTTGCCCCTTGGTTCGTTTACATTTACAGCATTTAGCTGACGCTCTTTTCCAGTAGTCCTGTAAAGCTAAACTTAAATCCACAGAGGCTATTCAGTGTTAGTATCTTATAAAGCAGCAAAAACTGCGTTAAAGACACTCTCTACTGTCCTTTCATAATCCGCCACTGTAAGCGTCAACATTTGTCTTGGAGATTTTGATGGGTTTTTTTCTGCATCTAGAGACCTTTGTTTAATGTGGTGCCAAAAAAATTGAACAGTTTAAACAGAAAATGTGTCACACAGTCCTGCCATGTTTGTTGCGTAAGGGCCTCCAAAGCACAAAAGGAAAAAAACATGAAACAAAAGAACATACTGGTTAAAGAGGACTCGTGACCGCACGATGAATTTGAAGATGTACTCCAGAGCCTTCATCGCCTTCAGCAGTTGATCTGTCAGCTTCTCCGCATGGTCCACGTAGTTCTTCAGAACCTTTGTCAGTTTTCTGACACACACACACACACACACACACACACACACACACAAATACATACATAAAACTGCAAGTATGAGCTTGACAAAAAGACATCGCACAGACAAAAGTATGCTGACACCCATTTAGCTTCTAGATTTGGCTATTTCAGTACCACTCAGGTGTACTAAATGAAGCGAACAGCCATGTAATCCTAAACACTAAACTGGCAGCAGGTCATACTGATGGCACTGTCACTGTATTACACTGGTAAATCCAACTACATTTGTAAAATGTTATTATAATGCAGTAGAAATGCCTCAGTATGTACAACAATATGTCAGAGCACAGTAGGCCACACCAAATCATATGATTTTGAAATGAGATGTTCAACAAGAACACACAGATGTGATGTTCTGTTGTCCATATAATTCTGGCCATGTAGCATATGAACATTACATTCAGTCACAATTGTAATAGTCTCATAGTATCCAGATTTCCTCCTGAAGCACTGATTAAAATGTCATTTGGAGAGTACGATGAGAATAAGAAGGAAATCTCAATTTCACACAAGATTTCTCATTCAGCCACTCATTACTAGTGGGAGACATTGAAGAGATCCACTCACAAGTATGCCAGGGTCGCACTGAAGTGTTTCCGGATGTAGGTTTCCAGTACAGGATTAAAATGCTGGAACTTTCTGTCTGCTATGAGCCCAATAATGAACACCTACCCAATACAGAAAATCTCATTAAAACATCATCTGACTCATGCCTACTTTCATTAAAAGAGAGAGAGAGAGAGAGAGAGAGAGAGAGAGAGAGAGAGAGAAAGAGAGAGAAAGAGAAAGAGAGAGAGAGAGAGA
>JBBMFX010000101.1:36359991-36373003 GCA_037832545.1 Rhabdalestes septentrionalis | reverse complement strand
GTTGGCGAGTAGCTGGGCGAGTTCGGGGTGTAGTTGGGTGAAGTCGGGGAGTAAGAGGGCGATGTCGGGGAGTACGAGGGCGAGGTCGGGGAGTACGAGGGCGAGGTCGGGGAGTACGAGGGCGAGGTCGGGGAGTACGAGGGCGAGGTCGGGGAGTAGGACGGAGACGTTGGGCTGTAGCTCGGAGACGTCGGGCTGTAGCTGGGCGAGGTCGGGCTGTAGCTGGGCGAGGTGGGCGAATACGAGGGCGAGGTCGGAGAATACGACGGAGACGTTGGAGAGTAGGAAGGCGAGGTTGGGGAATAGCTCGGAGAAGTCGGGGAATAGCTTGGAGATGTTGGGGAGTACGAGGGAGAAGTGGGAGAGTAAGACGGAGACGTCGGGCTGTAGTTGGGGCTGGTCGGAGAGTATGAAGGAGATGTCGGAGAGTAAGAGGGCGACGTCGGAGAATAGCCGGGGCTCTGTGGCGTGTAGCCTCCAGGAGAGCGTGGCTCGTAAGCTGGTGAAGTCGGGGAGTAATTTGGAGACATAGCACCACCTACAGGAGAAGAGGAAAGTTACAACAGTTCACAACAATCCAGTAAAATTCAGTGCAATATGCTCTTGCATACTGGTTCAAAGAGATATAATTGCATGCTCTTACAAAGGGATGTATAATACCTGGAGAAGGAATGTAAGGGCTGGCAGGTCCAGGAGACCCAGGAGAGCCAGGTGTAGGAGACCATGCAGGGGAGTAGCCTGGGGAGAAGCCACTTGCATCGGACGCAGCACTGGGTGAGAAGCCTGCTCCTCCAGGTGTCATTCCGCTTCCTGGAGGTGGAAATAAAGAGCAAAATTCCTCAACACACAAAGGAACATAGTGTCTGAGGTGACAATTTATGCAGAAAGCAATTCGGTTTAAAAAAAAACATGTACTCACCCACACTTGGTGACCAAGCACCGTAAGCTGGGGTAGCCCCTGTGTTCCAGGGGGTCATGGCGGGAGACATTCCACTCATGGGGCTGGGGGCGGAGCCGAAGAACATTCCCGTCGCTGTGGGGGGAGGAAAAAAATATATATAAAAAGGTTAAGATTGCTTACATAATACATTTCGCAATATCTACAAAAAGGTGCAATTCAAATTGCTTACATTTTAAATGGATATATGTATAATACTGCTCTGCACACTATTACAAAATTGTATTGCTGTACATCCCGAGAATTTCAATTTTTTATACTTGATATAGATTTTTGTTTTATTCTATTGTTTCTCAATTTTGCTGCTCTTAATTTTGTTCCGTCCACTTTGACGTACTAAGCAAATTTCCCCACTTGTGGGACTAATAAAGGCTACTCTTAAAACATTCCAAAACTGAGCGATGACTCACGTCCAGCCACGCTGATGCCGGGGATGTTGGTGGGGATCTCCATGCCGTATTTGCATTTCTCAGCATCCAGCAGCAAGTCAAAACAGCCAGTGCCCGCAGGAGCCAACTGGCCCAGCATGATGTTTTCAGACACCCCCTTCATAGGATCACACTCTCCATGGGAGGACGCCTCCATCAACACATCCACCTACACATGGAGCAAGACAGACATCCAAACATCAATGACAATTTAACCTCCATCCGTCTTCACCTGATACAGCTATGCGAATCCTCTGGACAGTTCTTGATTTTGTTCCCAATGAGAGGCCTGAATTGAGAAGATCGAGAAGTCCTGCACACAGACTAAGAACTTACAGGTGACAGCAAATCGTCTTACCGTCTCTTCAAAAGAGCACTTCATGAGCGGCCCTGTGTCTTGTCTGTTGATGCCGTGACGGGTGATGGCCATCAGGTGGCCTCGGCAGGTCATGGTGTCGCAAAGCAGGGCGAGATGTCGGTAGTTCACATAGGAACCATCAAACGAGATGACGTGGTACAACTCTCTCTCTAGAGCCTTGCGCACCGCCTCAATACCGAGAACCTACAAAGAGAAGAGATGCAGAAAACAAACTAAGCCCCGTCCACTTCCTGTTTACACTTAAATTCACCAGAACATTACAGGTACCAGACTCTGTTTAGTTTAGATTCATTGTCATGTTGATGGTTAATACAATGAGAACTTTAGTAAAAAAGTGTCTGTGTTGGACAGCCCTGTTCCTCCGCTGTGTTTGTGTGACATCACCACGACTAGTCGACTCAACTTCGACTAACTTGATGGATTAGTCGACTTTAATTAAAAAGTCGTAAGTGCCCTAGTATATATATATATTTTACGCACAATGTTGTCCTCCTGTATTTGCCTGTATTTTTCTGGCATTCTCTTAGTATCTTTGTGTATTTTGTCCTGTCTGCACTTTAGTGGTCATGTGGCGTTTTTGTTTGTGTTGCACATTGTTCCTTTTCCACTGTGTTTGGTTGAAATGACAATAAGTCTACTTGACTGTATGGCTATTCAGTTCAGGCTGGCTTCCCTAACACTTATCCAGGGTTCGGATTTTCACAGATTCTCACAGTGAAGATCTCCACGATGTCGTTGGAGGTGGTCCTGACTGGGTCCACATCCTTCTCACTGAGGACCCTCATGAGACTGACACCATCAGTCTCCAAAATCCACTCCTGCAGGGCCTTGAACTCGCCGTCCTCCGTGATTATGATCTTTTTCTTGTTGTCCGTTTGAGGAAGGTGCATGTACACCTGTATGGAAGGAACCAGAGTGAGTTCAGAGCAAGTCTGGGAGACCAGAGCCTGACTGGAAGAATGTGATTGGATTACAGAGCGGATTATTTCGAGCTCTTGCCTTGCTGATCTGTTCAATGCCTTGGAGGGTCATGTCGGTCAGCATGTTTGACTCGATGCACCTCAAGAACACATCGTCGTCCATCTTATCTACCACCTCTTCATCCTGGGGAACAAGCCAAAGGATATGAGTCAAGTGAATGAGTTGTGTGCTTATTTAAGTGGGTGAAAATGAAGTTACCAGTCAACATGCACGTACTGTTCATGATTATACTGCACAGCTCACAGATTCATAAGTAGAAAACAGCAGTAATGTTACATTTAAAATGGAGAAACCCCTCACCTCCTGGAACTTGTTCTCATCACTGTTCATGATTCGGATTCGCAGGACCAGTTTCTCAGCGTTATCGTCGTTGAAGATGCAGTTCAGGTCGTCACCAAAACCTGAGAGGCAGAATGTGAGCAGCAGAATAAACAGACAAGGTCTTACAAGCCTTGTTATACAATCGTAAAAAATTTGCACTTATCCTTGTCTGGAACCAATTGCTGTCAGAAAAATGGAGTGTAATTTACACATTTTATTTTATGATATTTTTGTTGGGGTTTTTTAATTGCACTATTTATTCTCTTATAAAAAATGAAAAACAATCTATCGTCGCTGTCCATCCTAAACATAATTTACAAAATGAAGAATCATGTCCATTTTTCAGGAAAATCAAAAAACTGTAAATAAATGAATACCGTGTCATCAAAATTGGTACAATTAATTTCAGCACTTTTCATGGGTTGATAAATTCTTACATTTTACAGACCCTGTGGAGACTGACCTATTGTATCGATTTATAAAAAAAAGAAAAAAAAAAGAAAGAGCAAAAGTGGAGTTACGAGGTTATCGCCACACAGTGACGATATACTGCCCTATCTTTATACTTCTTGTAGCACTGAGAATTCTTATGACAAAATAGTTTCTCTCGGGATATATAAAGTTCTTTCCTCATTTTATCTTAAATCCTGATCCCGCTCCGCCTCACCTGCATTGATCTTCTCTGCAATCTGCTCCATGGTCAGTTTGCGGTCGGTCATGTGTTTGCGGTCCAGCTCGATGCGCAGCAGCCAGGGAGAGATGCGGGTCACGTCGAAGTCGGGCATCTCATAGTAGACATTGACCCACTCCTGGTCCTCGGCCACCACGGTGTTCTGGGGGTTGGGATCGTAGTAGATTGCAGTGTTGGCCGTGACCTTGCGCAGGGTGGTGTGCTCCAGGCGGCACAGGATGTCTTTGGCCCGCTCTGCGTCCCGAGCTGCCTGGCCCAGCAGGAAGACGGTGAGGGACGGGGTCTTGGGCCGCTTGGAGATGTTGATCAGCTCTTTGAGTCGAGGGACGCCCAGCGTGACATTCTTGGCCGACACGCCGGCGTAGTGAAAGGTGTTCAGGGTCATCTGGGTGGCGGGCTCTCCCAGAGACTGGGCGGCCAGAGCGCCCACCATCTCGCCGGGGTGAGCCTGAGGGGGAACGGAGCAGAAATTGTAAACTTTGTTCTGATTCCAGAAACTTTCCAAAGTAAAAAACTGCTTGGAATGCAGTTAGAACCAAGATGTAATTGATTAAACATTTATTTTTAATATAATTTATTCTTAAATTATAATCTCTTCATAATTTAATGTATTTATTCTTTAATTTTATGACTTCTGTAAAGTGACCTTGAGAGTCGTGCTTATAAAAAAACGTATTATCAGGATGCTTTTCTCCAAACCATATTCCATTCCCTAACTGAAGGGGGAAGTCTCCGTGGAGCGACTTGGGGTTTAAGAGTCATGTTCAGGGACCCAGTGGTGGGATGCTGAGCGTAAGATTCACACCCTTGACCTCTTGGTCCAGAGGAGAGTATATACTAGGCCACACCCCTACACAAAACAACTAAAATGCCTTTGTGTTCTGGCTCTTTATCCTACATTCTATTTTTTCTTTCCTGTTGGTGTAATTTGGACCATTATGTTTAAGTCTCCTACTGTCTGTCTTCTTCTTGCTCTGAACTACTTAGACCTAAGAAAGGTGCTTTATACTTAATTAACCATCAAAGGGAATCTATGCAATCAGTCTTGGAATATGATGATCAGATGGTAAATATTAGTTGATCCCAATTCATCCTGCTTACAGGATGGGGTAAATTAAAATATTTTTGGGCCCCCAGCCAAAGCTCATATCTATCCTAATCAGTGGTTCAGTACTCACGATGGACTGGTTGAACTTGGTCTCGATCTCACCCAGCAGCCACTCGAAGGCCTCGGTGCTGAGCCGGAACTCCTCAGTCATACGGCGGGAGCAGAGCGTGGAGCGCAGGTGGATGTTGAAGAGCAGCGTGGCGTTCTGCTGCGCCTGCTTACTCAGAGGGTCATCCCCGTTCACGATGACCAGCTTCTTACTCAGCTCTTGCACGCCTGCGTAAAGAAGACAGCAGACCCAAGTGACCAACAGTTACCAGCACAAACTCAGGCCTCAGGGAACCTCAGGCCTCAGAACCTCGTTTCATTCCCGTAGCTTTTGGCACTTAAATGCATTACGCAAGTTTTTTTTAAAATTTATTACTATTTTAAAATCTTAGTTCTCATTTGTTCTTAATGTTGTGAAGCTACAGCTGTTAAAATGTGCTGTATAAATACAGATTGATTGATTACTTCCCATAACTTCATCCACCAGGCCATCAGGAAGCTGAACTTTATTCGAAATCATAGATGGTAGTATTTTCAGACAACAGAAAAACACCATGTTTTCCTAAGAGTTCTTAACGGTACAAGCACTTATTTTAGCTTATATGTGTGTAGGGATTTACCCACATACTATAACACAAATATACCCTTGAGCGCGTCCTGCTTTTCTCCAAATGTAATTATTTATTTCTCCGTTTCTTTGTCTGTGGATGTCAAGTAGATGTGGCCAAGCCATGGAAAATTAGAAAAAATTATTGGCCAGTTGTTGAAACTGAAATATAAACCAGTTCTGCCAAGAACAGCGTGAGCCGTGAGGATCTGTTTCCCTCACTAAGTCCCTGGTGTCTTTATTTAGCAACCACAAGCCATGAGCCCTCAGAGAGCCGCTCAGTTACCAGAGCGTTGAAGCCATTTACGCCGCTCTACATCAGAACAGATTCCGAGGGAAAATGTATCTGGGTTTCACAGAGTTACTAATTTCTCAGGTACGCACCCTCCACCACTCTTAAAGGATTGAGATCGGTTGGCGTTCGTGGTTTGATGCGGAAAATCTTTTGTGCGTTCCAAATCATTCTGGCCAGGTTGCATGGCAGCACCACCTGCAGGACAGGAACGGAAATGCAGGGATTAATCTCTAAACCACTTCATCAGGGGGACAAGCATTTAAAATTTTCATGTGGGAAAAATCATAATCAATTGCTTCATTTAAGCTGTAATTAATATAACTGTACAAAAAAACGAACAACCACACACCTTGCTGTCTCCAGTGGGGAAAATGGCCCTCAGGATTTCTCGATCTTCGTGCATCTTCTCAAACTCCCTCTCCAAGGAGCTTTGCACATGAGCGTTGGTCATCACATCTTTCAGCACATCCTCCTGCAGCGTTCGCCGGAGAGCGCGCTCATTGGTGTAGTCAAACTTGAACCTTACGGATTAAAGCAGAGGTGTAATGTGTGGGTCACGACGGGAGGATGTTTTTACATATAGTGCTCTTTAAAGGTTAATAAACGTTCTGGGTCTCTACGGTCATCTGGTCAAGGATTGCTAACAGATCCAAGAACAAATATTAAATGGAAAGGAGAATATTAGGCAGTCTGATTAATTTGCTGTGTGTAAAAGGCGAATTCAAGATATTTTTGTACTCTTTAGCTTTAAAATAATCTAGGGAGACACTGTTACTGTATGTTTGTGTTCATGTGCATATCTATTGTGAAGCACTTATGTTTAGTTGTTTGCTTATATAGAAGTGCTATATAAATAAACCTTTACTTACTAAAGGAACCAAACTCTAGGAGTCCAAAGAAGTGTAGAGACAGAAAGAAAAGCTATTTTTATGTTCAGTGTGAGTTAATCTGAAAGACTCTGATCTCTTTCTGCTTCACTTCAGCTCAGATGGGGCCCAAGTTCTTTTTCTGTTCACACTTTAGTTCCTCATCCAACCTGCTGCAGCAGTGTCTTCATTCCTTCCCATTCTGGGGAAATATGTTCATCAAAGTTGATGGCTAAAAGCTAACAAATGTCAACATTTTCCACAAAGGAAACCGAGGGAGAGCAAGAATGCTTCGAGATTGAGTAACTTCGTAGAGAAACTTTTAGGTCCTCTTTATTTATTTATTGGGTTTGTATTTAAGTGACATCAATTATTCATTTGCATTTGTTTATGCAAATGAATAATTGATGTTTATCACATTTAAACGAATAAAGAAAAAAAAAAACCTCTTCCTGGGACTCCACATGTACCATATGATCTACCTACGATTAATCAAGAGGGTGGAAACTGTCAAACAAATCTTTGTTCGTAATGCAGGAGTTAAATAAAACAGGTTTCTGATTTAAAGTGAACCGGACTCAGATCGCCTCCTGATGTGTCCCAAGTTCGTTTTGTTTCTGAATGGTCCGAGTTCACATGCTCGCAAAAAATCCTGATCAATAGATTTGAGTTTGCGTTAAAGGATGAAATGGATCGAGTGTGAAAAATCCGGCACAGGTAAACGTACCAAAACGGACATCGAAATGAACCAAAAGGACCTTCGGACCAAATGCACTGAAACTCACTTCTTCTCGAACGCCTTGTTGGAGGGTTTAAGTGTGGCCATGTTCTGGAACTCCACTGCCTCCCCGGCCAAACCGTCCTCCCCGTATCTCAGCTGGACCACCTGGTTAATGGAGTTCCTCACCGTGGCGTCATACTTCACCATGATGGACTCCATAGACTTGATCAGACGACGCTGAATATAACCTGAGCAGGACAAGAGGGAGAACAAATAAAGCTTTAAGGTGCGAGAGAAAACATTGCCACTCAAACATCATTTAGGACAGAAAGGACTACTACAACAATGTAACGTTTGATTCTCGGTGTAATGTAACACTTCCTTCACGTGTTATGGGGAAGACGATCCGTTCCAGTTTTAGGAAATTACGAGTGTGTTGTGTTCCAAGTGCTTTTGCTGTAATTCAGGCGAAACTCCCTCACGCTGCTACAGCTTTAGACTCCTCCCTCACGCTGCTACAGCTTTAGACTCCTCCCTCACGCTGCTACAGCTTTAGACTCCTCCCTAGGGGCGGGGTCATCTTCTGGTCCCAGAAAATTACTGGTTCTCACTACAGACCAAAGATATTCACAGGAAAAATATCTATTTTCGCTGACCACAGTACTAGCAGGCTGTCCTCCACAGACGCTGCTGATCACGTAGGGTAGGCAAAACCAAGCAGTAACTGTGTGTCTAAATACAACATTAGGTTTGAACCCAGATGTAATTATGATGTATGTCAACATTGTAAAGGCTGCAAACCATTTCGTCACCAGCAAATAAATGACAATTTATGAGGGTGAAACATTTCCCACTCACGACTTTCTCTTCGCTCTCCGCCAAGGTCAAACTTAATCTCATCTCGGAAAGTCTGCAGATCTCTGCCAGTTCCCCAGTGTAAATTACGACGCAAGTGTTCATGTGCATTTTTCAAGTCGGTTTCTGGTATTTACTTATTTATGTTTCTTTAACTCCCACAGCACACGAAGGCACCATACAAAACACCCAATTCTACTCCTCTACCTGTCTCGGCCGTTTTCACAGCCGTGTCGATCAGACCCTCTCTCCCTCCCATGGCGTGGAAGAAAAACTCAGTTGGCGTGAGTCCAGCCAGGTAGGAGTTCTCCACGAACCCTCGACTCTCTGGACCGTAATCGTCTTTGATGAAGTGAGGAAGGGTCCGGTGTTTGAAGCCGAAGGGGATGCGCTTACCCTCCACATTCTGCTGCCCCACCACAGCGATAACCTGCAGGCAAACAGATGAACACATCAGTTCCACACCAGTTCCAGAACCCCCCTTTTTGCCAAACTGCCGCTGGAGTGAACACCTCACCTGCGAGATGTTGATTTTGGACCCTTTGGACCCGGCCACCACCATGGACTTGAAGTTGTTGTACTCAGACAGGGACTTCTGAGCGGAGGAGCCGGTCTTGTCTCGAGCGTCGTTCAGGATGCGGTTCACCTGGTTCTCGAAAGTCTGCCTCAGAGTGTTACCAGGCGTGGGCTCCAGTTCATTATTGTGGGCTTTTTCAATTACCTGGGGGGGGGTCAGGGGCAGGAGGATGGTGAGAATAGGGGAATAACTCAAACAAGTGTGTGTGTGTGAGAGGGATTTCGATACCAAAACAGGCTGCGAACTGACTAAACATTGCAATATGCAGCAGCAAACCTGCAGTACTAATATTTTTTTACACTTCACACAACTCATGTTGTGTAATACTGCACCACTTATTTTGAGAGGATTCTCACCTCTATCACATCCTGCTTGGCCTTTTTAATAGTGTTCTGAATGTCGAGATATGTCTTAGCATCTGCAATGGAGTCACCAATACCAATGGAATGACCTGGGGAAACAAGACAGTGAGCTGATAATGTTTGAAGATATTTTTACTCCATTATTAGTGTTATTACTAGAAGTAAAAGTAGTAATATTGGTAACAGCAGCAGCAGTAGTAGTAGTAACAGTAGTAATAATAGTAAAGATATAATAAATGACAGCATTAAAACCCAAATTTGTCTTAATATAATCCCTTCACTGACGATGAACTTTGAGATTTGTTTTACATTTCCTTACCCTCGATGAGCAGCCAGTTGTTGACAACAGTTTGAATGTTGGAGTAGAAGAGGCGGGTGATGTCATGGCCCATCTCAAGGTACGAGATGTGGACGAGAGAACCGGCTGAGGTACCAAGAGACTTCTTACAGAGGATCCCCATGATCAACTCACCATTCTCCACAATCACCTGCAACAGAAAATAACATACCGATCAACAAAGGTTCGTTAAAGAGGAAAAAACAACAACAATTACACACACACACGGTGGAGACAAATACAAATACGGTATTCGGATTGGCACAAATAACGGAATTTTTTCCGAATGCCGTATATCCCCCCTAGTGTTCCCACACACCGCTCTCCGAGACCGTCTCCACACACTTCTCCACAAGGCTGCAGAATTCTTGGACGCCAGCTACTTTACTTGGTGAATGGGTTTAAATGTAGAGGAGGAATTTCGTGCTGTTCACACTGTGTGCAGTGGTGTGTTCACGTGTGACCGATTGATCACTTTCACTTTTAGGTATTCCGCTTCCCCACCCCTCCCCCATCACAAGCTCAAGTTCAGGAGGAAATTCTGAGGTTGTTTGCGCGCTGCATTATGAATTTTATCCGAAAACAAATGTGAATAATTTTCCCTTTAACAAATACAGATACAAATAGCGGCCCCTCTGCACACCCCTAATATATATATCACACACACAGGCTGCTAATTTAACGTGTTAATTAGATGAATTAATCACAGAAATATAAGCTTTAAGCCCTGCTCCTAGTTGGCAGACCAAAATAATGCATATTCCCAAATCCCTGCTGCATGAGCAGCCAGAGAGAGCAGTTCAGTTCACAGCACGCGAATGAGCTTGTGAGATTTGGAAGAAAAAAAAACAAAATGGCGAAAAAAAAAGTTGTCCTGTGTCTTGTGTTTTTTGCCTATTCTGACTCTGAAGGGGAATATTTGCCTTTTGGAAATGACACTCCTGCATCTCCCGGTTCAACTTCGGAGCGCAGTTGTGCCGTAGCATTAGTAGCTTTAGCATTAGCTCTCTCTAGACCTCCAGAGGGGAAGAGTCTTAGCGCTGTGGCCGTATTGTGTGTGCGAGAGCCGGGAGAGGTAGGAGAGGCAGCAGGGTGATCTGGGTCTGAATAGGGATGATAATGGTGGCTGGGTTTATTTGAGAAACGAGGAAGTGTATCAAAACTTACAACTGTCATAAACTGGAACCTTATTCATAAGTTTGGTTCAGTCAGTGATAAAAATGTCATGACCATTGTAGCCCAAGTTATATGCTTGTATTCAATAATAAATTGTAAAAAAATGCTTCTTGTAACGTCCGTACGTATGTGCGATTAAATACGATTAGTAAGATTAATTAATCGCCACACCATGTAATTACATAAAAAGTTTTAATTGCTTGACAGCACTTTTATATATACACACACACATACACATACAGATTCTCAGCAGCCTAACTCAAGTAATATCTATACAGTTGCATCTCCATATATGGTGTTATGCACCATACCTTGGTGTCACCAGGCGAGATGTGTTTATAGGGGCCGCTGTCCTCGTCGTCTGGATGTGTGCTGTGTGTCCGGATGACGTTGATGTGTCCGGGTATGATCAGACTGAAGATCTGCTTCCCGGTCCAGAGCGGCCGTGGCTTCAGGATTGCAGGCTGCGGCACTTTGCCGTCCCACGTGGAGAGAAACATCAGGAGGTTCATCACTTCTCCCTGGTCAGAAATCCCAGAAAAGAGGCACTGTGTTACATCAGGCCTATAAAATGTTCCCGTTCGCCACTGGCAACATATTTATGGTTCTTTTAATCCAAGATGAACAAATGTGCCATAATTACTAATTACATTACTACCCTTATTAATTGTGGACTATGGGTGCACCACTATAAGAATTCTGACTCAATCTAGACATTATGAACATATGTGCTGACATCAATACCCATTCACAACGGAACAGTATTGCATCTACTAATGACACTACAAATGCAGTAAAATGAAATTAACATATCAGCACTTGTGCCTCCTTGGGTTCTCTTCCGAAGAGAAAGATCGGACATCTGATAAAATATATAAAAACCTAATTGCCTATACATAGTACAGGGGGTCCTCAAGTTAGAGCTGAGATCAGGCCAAAAAATGCAACCCGACCCAGCCCTGTGCACCTTGTGTCCCAAGCCAGCCCGGCCCTACACATTCACCAATTTTCAGCCCGAGCCCAATTTTATTTTTTAAATACATGCTCAGGTAAAACACACATTCTCAACTGTGGGTGCGTTCGATCTCAGTCACTCAAATGCTTAACCACGGCCCGGCCCGAGGAAAATGGCTCAGGTCAGGTTCGGGCAGAGAATCTAAACTCTACCTTGAGTTACAATGGTCTTGACATACGGCATTTCAAGTTGTTAATGCTCACTCCCACCCAGCGTACTACCTCTGTAGTCCTTACACAGTAACGCAACATATGAGTGAGTTTTCCTTTTTTGTGGCTTAGTTGTGTTTATGACTTCACCACAGTGTTGGGATCAGTACCTGATTCTGACTCGGGTGGTTTTAGAGGACACATATAAAAAAGTGTGTGTGGGTCAAAAAGTCACAAAACGAATTTCATTATCGATCAAAGCATGTAAAATATTTTTTCCCCTCGGGTCGGGCCAGGTTTTGGGTCATACGTGTACTTTTGTGGGATTTGGGGGAGGGGGTTGGGAAATTCATGTCACTGTTGAAGGAACGGATCGGTTTTGTACCATGCGTTAATTTTGACATGGTTCAGGATACACACCCTCTTTAAAAAGACGTCTCTCTTTGTGAACTTGCAGACTGCAGCAAGTTATTTGTAGCTCAATTGAGTTTATGATTTTACCACAGTGTTGGGATCAGCAGCTGATTCAGATCAGTGTAGTTTTAGGACAGACATTTTGAAAATATCATGGGTGTGGGTGGGTCAAAAAGTCACAAAACGCATTTCATTTATCGACCAAAACATGTAAACTATGTTTTTCCCCTCGGGTCAGGTCTTGGGTTATAATCTACGCGTGGTTTTACAGGTTGGTCGGTTTGGATCTCCTGACAGGTCGGTTTAGGCTAGGTGTTAAAAAAACAAACAAAACAAAAACAAACGTGTGTCAATTTATGCCAAAATTCATGCCACTGTTGAAGGAATGGATCAGTTTGGTAACTCGAGGATCCACTGTACAGTGTACTGCATTAATTTTGACGTGGTTTAGTACACACCCTCTCTAAGAAGACGTCTCTCTTTGTGAACTTGCGGACGGCGGTGAGTGTGTCCTGCACGATGCCCATGACGGGTCTGTTGGACTGGGGCGTGACGATCATACGGGGCACCATCGCCAGTTCCTGGATCTCCGCCCGAGTCTCCAGAGACTGGGGAAGGTGCAGGTTCATCTCGTCCCCGTCGAAGTCGGCGTTGTACGGGGTCGTCACACTGCACAAGTGAATAGGTGATTTTAGTGGAGCTAGAATCAGACGTCTTTTCATTT
>JBBMFX010000101.1:36345792-36355792 GCA_037832545.1 Rhabdalestes septentrionalis | reverse complement strand
TCTATCAATATAGCCAAATCAATAGAAACACACATTTATCAATTAAGCCGTATCAATAGAAACACACATCTATCAATATAGCCAAATCAATAACAAACACACATCTATCAATATAGCCAAATCAATAGAAACACACATCTATCAATATAGGCTCATCAATAACAAACACACATCTATCAATATAGCCATATCAATAGAAAAACACATCTATCAATATAGCAAAATCAATAGAAACACATCTACCAATACAGCCATATCACTAGAAACACATATCTATCAATATAGCCTTATCAATAGAAACAAACATCTATCAATATAGCCTTATCTATAGAAACAAACATCTATCAATATAGCCTTATCAATAGAAACACATATCTATGAATATAGCCTTATCAATAGAAACACACGTCTATCAATATAGCCATATCAATAGAAACACACATCTATCAATATAGCCTTATCAGTAGAAACACACATCTATGAATATAGCCATATCAATAGAAACACAGCTCTATGAATATAGCCTTATCAATAGAAACACACATCTATGAATATAGCTTTATCAATAGAAACACACATCTATCAATATAGCCGTATCTATTGAAACACACATCGATTAATATAGCCTCATTAATAAAAACACATCTAATAATACAGCCTTTTTAACACATATATTAATATGGCCTCATCAATAACAAACACATCTATTAATATACATATCAGTATTGGCTTATTAACAGAACTCTATTAGAAATGCATCCATCAATACAGCCTTATCAATTAAAAACAAACATCCATCAATATAGCCATATCAATACAAATACACATTTGTTAACATCATAAAAGAGATATACATCAGTACATTTTGGCTTACTACTAGAAACCCATCTTCTAATAATATACCTTTATTAATGCAGCCTTATCAATAGCTTCATAGTATAGAGATGTTTAAGAGATATATAATATAAAATCAGCTCATTGGGGGAGGGACTATGTTCTAACTACGCTCTGTTAGGTGAAGGGAACGCTTTGAGACTGTGGGATTGATTGCCAAGATTCTTTCCAGTTTGGTCATGCAGGAGCTTGAAACAGGGACGCCCGAAACCAGTTGTCCATATTTTGCTGCCATCAAGAAATTAGAAGCCAGTTTTCTATATGGGTGTGTCAGGCTATAGATAAATGTACTGTGTGATCTTGCAGTTTGCAAAGCAAAGCTGCAGGGCTGCACATTATGGACAGAATATCAATATTGCGATGTTACTTCTGTATATATCAAGATAGCCATATCAATACACACATTCATCAATATAGCTGTATCAATAGAAACACACATGTATCAATATAGCTGTATCAATAGAAACACCGGGCTGCAGGGCTGCACAATATGGACTGAATATCAATATTGTAGTGTTACTTCTGTATATAGCCGTATCAATAGAAACACACATCTATCAATACAGCTGTATCAATAGAACCGCATCAAAAGAACTGTGATTCATTTTAATATTTTAAAGAGCCCACATCACAATTTTCCTGGAATTAAAAATACTTAGTGTGTAAATATTTGCTGCCTTGTCCACACAGGCCACGCATGGGGTCTAACCTTCAAAACAACCAATTTTCTATCCGTTTTTGTGATGTCACAAAACCCATTTGTCTCCATATTCAGCCTACACCAGTTGAGCGCCAACCACTCACGCTAAAGTTCTAAGGAGTGTTTAAGCATCAGACTGTCTTTTGAATAAGCTACAATGGAGGGCAACCAATCAGAGATCAGTTATTCATATCAGCCTTAAAGATACAGTGAGAAAAATAGACTGTATAATTCATTGTTATTATGAAATGCTTTTGGTACACAGGGCCATCAAATGTACATCAGGGAAAGCTACGTAGAAGAAAAATGTAGACTTTTGTTGGATTACATGAAGACCTTGATTCATCAGAACACCCAGTGACTCAACTGGAGATGTGATTTGTCACCCTCTCAGAGACAGTATGGCTTGCATATTGCAGCCTTCTGTGATATCACTATTACAGACACAATATATTCTGAAATCCTACAATGTTGTGATGATCCTATGCATCTACTCAGTTACGCATTAAGCACACAAATGTTTAGAAGATTAATATTTGTCTGTTTTGTTTTTTTCAGGTTTAGGGGCGGGGTCATGGTGTCCGACATGGACGGCTGGAACCCCCTCCACACCAGCACTGCATTCTTGGAGCTAAACAAACATTGCCTGACAGGACCCATTCCAATCTGTCAGAAGATACAGTTCTGCATCCATCTCAGAATCATCCCCGCCTTTGGTGTCCTGGTCCATGAGTTGAGGTCTTCTCTGCCTGCCTCTCCTCTGCATGCGCCTCAGCCTCCTCTTCCAGTGCCGGACACAGTTCTAGTGTTTACATCACTCAGTTCAGCGTTTCTGGCGTTTCTAAACGGAATCTACACCTGTTGCTTCCTTCAGAGCCTGTTAGAGGTGGACCACATTCTCAAAGCCCACGTCGGAGGACTTCAGAAAAACAATCAAATGAAACACAGAAGTAAACAGGTGAGAGGAGACAGAATGGGAGAGGGGACAGATGAAGTGGATGGCGCCAAGACAACGAGGATATCTCTCAGTTTTCCCATCAGCACTGGACTGCCTGGTTTCTCTGCACAAAAGCACTGTCCCCTGATTCACTCTCCTCCCTCTCCTTCAGACTATGACCGAGATGCTACTGATGGCACAGCATGGAAGGAGGAAACTCTTAGAGACAAGCACTTGCCCAAAGCGTCAAAACTGGATGACCTGTCCTGCTCTTCCTCCTCCACTGTTCCCATTGATTTGACCGCACCTGTCAGTAAGAACTGCAAGCCCACTTTGTCCTTTTCGGTGGCTGGTAGTGGCCCCCACTTTCCAACGTCTACTTTGCACACATCTGCTAAAATGGACTACTCAAGTGAGACATCTGGAGCTGGTCTGCCTAACGAGTACCCAGAACACTCAACAACGGAGACAGCACATATCTTATTCAACCTGAGTGCGAGAGCCTTCCAAGGTCAGCTGACAAAGGACCATGAAAGTTCAAAAGGCAAAAAACGGAAAGGAAACAGCCTACATGTAGAACTAAGCCTTCCTCTTCCAAGTATTAACCCAACATCATCTTCATCGAGCCCTCCTCCTCTTTCTCCAACTTCCGTCTCTCCCTTGACCCTCCCTCCTCCTTCTTTTCATGACTCCTATCGGGCAGTGCCAAAACCAGAGCTGCTGTGTGGGGTGTGCCACCGTCTGTTCAGCACTGCCTCGTCCCTCACCGTCCACATGCGCCTCCATCGGGGGGGACGGGTCCTCAGCTGCCGCCACTGTGGCAAAGCCTTCATCCATAATAAAAGACTCCAGTCCCATGAGGCCACCTGTCGGCAAGCACTGCCAGCTTTCCCCATCCAACCCAAACAGGAACCTTTGGAGGAGGGGAAGCTGGAGAAAACAGACGAAGCTGCAGAGCCAGAGCAGCCTGGGCAAGAGACCGGGCCTGGCCGACCCGCAAAGAAGGGACGTGACCTCAGTGGACATGCTGAGGAACTGGCTCACGGTGATGGCCTGAGGGACGAGGATCACTTTGTGAAAGTTGTTGATGGACATATCATTTACTTCTGCTCAGTGTGTGAACGCTCTTACATGACCCTTTCAAGCCTCAAACGACACTCAAATGTGCACTCGTGGCGTCGGAAGTACCCCTGCCATTACTGTGACAAGGTTTTTGCTCTCGCAGAATACCGCACCAAACACGAGGTGTGGCACACCGGTGAAAGGCGTTACCAGTGCATATTTTGCTGGGAGGCCTTCCCTACTTATTACAACCTCAAAACACACCAGAAGGCCTTCCATGGCATCAGCCCTGGCCTTATCTCAAGCGAGAAGACGGCCAATGGGGGCTATAAGCAGAAGGTTAATGCCCTCAAACTCTACCGGCTACTTCCAATGCGCTCTCAGAAACGGCCGTATAAGACATACAGCCACGCGTTGGCTGAGGGATTACTCAAGGCTGACTCATCAGTTAATGTTCCCTCCCTCAGCCTTCCTCCAAATCTAGACACCAGTAATTTGGAGTCCTTCCTTAAAGATCTTCATTCCCAGGACATTAAGCCTGACCCTGAGAGAATCCTTCTCAAGATGAGTACAGAACAGAGCAAGAAGCTGCCCATTCCACACACAGAAACGCCCACAGAGGTTGGTGAGAAAGAAATGTCGGACGAACGTCTGTCGGGAAACAGCACCGCTAAAGGCAAAACTCTGAAGGGCTCAGAGGCAGCCGTTTCTTCTGTCATAACTTTTGGACACAACAAACCCTCAGTCATCATGCACAGCACAGCACTCCCATCCTCTGTTATTGTGCAAAGAAATAAGGTTCCCTCTGGGGAGGGAAAGAGATCCCCTGAGAGCAATCAGCCTACAGCTAAGTCTTCACAAAAGCTAATTAAAAGGCATAGTCAGAAAGAACACACACATGCCCACAGTAGGTGGAATGCAGATACCTCAAATACAGAAGTCTCAAAAATCCAACAACCAACAGAAACATTGCGTAAGGGACGCAAATCTCATAGCAAGAGTGAGTTAAGCAAGGCAGTGCCCATATCTGTGGATTCAGAGGTTAAAGGCAGTGGGCCTCTGTGTCAGATCACTGTGCGTATAGGGGAGGAGGCTATTGTCAAAAGGAGTATCTCTGAGACAGACCTCATGAGAGACAAAAATCCAAACCCAAGCAAGGCCAAAAAGAACAATCTTTCTCATGAGGACCAGAGAGAGCAGCGGCACACCCATCACCACCATCGCAAACACCACAGTCATCGCAGATCTAGCCAGGAAGGAAGGGAGGAGGAGCACAAATGGAAAAACTCTAGACTGCCAGGAAAGGTGAGGAAATATTTCTTCCGACAGGAAGTCAGAGAGGACAGGAACAACCATGATGGAGAAGACAACCTGTGGAGACCTTACTACTCATATAAGCCCAAGCGGAAGACCCTGCATATGCAAAAGACCAAGAGCTGGCAACGCAAAATGCACTACAAACGATCGCTGAGGTTGATGAAGAGAGCGGAGAGGCTTATGAATCATGTAAACAAAGAGGCTGATGATGAACAGGAAGAAGAAAAAGAAGATGCAAAAGAGGAGGACCAAAAAAAATTTACTCACCAAAAGGAGGTCAAAGACAGCACGCAATTCCTTTCGGCTCCTTCTTCGACTGAACAGAAAGAAGAGGTGAAGGAGTCTGCTGTAAAGCCAGACCCCCCTGTTTCAGCAGCTTCATCACAGTCTGCACGGAATTCTCAATACACGGCTTCCTCCAACATTAAACAGCGGTGGTCCGGGGACCAGGCCTCTGAATGTGGGTCTTGCGGCCGATGGTTCTCCAGCTCTAGGAAGCGAGATAAACATGAACTAACACATCTATTTGAGTTTGTGTGTATGCTTTGCAGAGCTCCATTCCCCTCTCAGACCAAGTTAGAGGAGCACCAGAGAACCAATCACCCAAAAAACAAACCTCTGTCTACCTCTGCTTCATGCAATTCACAGTCTTCAAATAACGAAAATGCGATGGAACTAGGCGAGGACGGCGACGTTGTGAACAGAAGGGTCCTGGAAAAGGGAAGTCCAGTTCGCTTAGGAAGAAGGCCTTTGACTAGATATACCTGCTCACAGTGTGATAAAGTCTGTAAGACAGCCGCAGCACTGAACTGCCACCTGAAGAGACACGAGCTAGGCAGTTCTCCAGACAACATGCAGCAAATGCAGGGTGTGCAAAATCACAATTCTTTGAATCCAGAGACTGACAAAGACCAGAGAAAAGACTTGGATGTTTTAGGAGAGCATGCATGGCCTATCCCTGTTATAAACTATCCCAAAACAGATTCCCAACAAACAGATCAGGGGGGTGAAGCTAATGTTGAGCTCCAAAAAGGAGGTGCTGGTTACTGTGCAAAACAAGTGACTTTGGACAAAATCCACAGTCCACAGCCGTGTACTATATCAGCCCCAGCTAGTCCTACACTGGAAAAGTCAAAGGTTATGTCACCTAGTCTCCCCAGTGTGCTAGTCATGAATGGAGCAGAATGCCTTGACTTCCGAACCCCTGAGAAACGGAGTCTGGATGCACACGACCAGAGGAAGAGTAGTCTCACACCTACTGACAAACTAAACCTAGACCATAAAATGCATGCAGGACCAAAGGTTAGAACGGAGCCAGAACCTCCTGTATCCCTGGCACTGCAAGCAGTCAGGTGTAGCATTTTGGAGCAAGTGGCAGAAACAGATACACAGAGGCACGTGGACGTTCATACTAGTGATCATTTAAATAATTCACAGGAAGCGCAGGATCTAAGGGTCTTTGCTATGCCCAGAGCCGCCTGCAGCAGCCAGGCCGAGGACTTGACCATGCAAACTATACTGGCAAGGGAGAGGGAGCTTGCCCAGCAAACTGCACACCAATTCACCATCAACAAGAGGCGATCCACAGATGAGGAGGTGACGCTTATCGTACCCAAAGAGGAGCCACTGAGTCCCGTGCCCTCTCCCACATGCTCTGTCATTCAAACCACTCAAAAGAGACCTTCTCAAAGGCACTCGCAGTCCCCTTGTCACTCCACAAGCCCCTTAAACCTGCAGTTGCGGCCACATTTGGAGCCGAACCACTCGCACCAAGGCATGCGCCGTGCTGAGAAACAAAGACCTGTACTTGCAACAGGTTCAGGTCAGGCTGGCGAGCCCCCCTCTTCTCGTAGCATGCTACATCCCCAAGTACCCCATTTAGATTCAGAGACAAAGGATAGTGCCTCTTCAGCAGCGAGAGAACCCTGCAGGGATTCCGACTATCCTGTTCAGGAGTTTGCACTTCCCTTGATCTTACCAGGGGGGTACTGCTCCAGTAAGAAACAGGAGGAACAGATTCTGATGTCCTACCCTCCTGGACCCCTATCTTTTGGGGCACTGGGGAAGATGGTACCCCATACAGACTCAAGCAAACTGCCCTTTTACCCAGATCCCTATCACCTACTCTATGGCCCACAGCTACTACCATACCCATACAGCCTTGCAGCTCTGCCCATGGCTCTCAACATGATGGCATCAGGGGACAAAGTAGAGCCTTTGCCTTTCTTGCCCACCCTCTTCAATTATGCTGCAGCTGGTGCCCCTTTCACAGGAACAGTGCCCCACCCTTTAGTGGTGAACCCCAGTCTATACAACAACAGCAGTAGCAGTAGCACAAAGCGAGACAGTGGAAACCCATGAGTCGATGGGGGGCCGCAACAGTGAAGGAATACTGTACACCTTAAAAGAGGACCAGGCCTTGGACGGAAGATATTTTATTGCTCTATGGCTCTGTTTGGTAACCGAACTACTTGCACAGTCCTTTCCTTTCTTTTGTAAAGTAGCAAAAACATAGGTATATGTAGGCCTAAACTTTAGTGAAGTGATGGAGAGGTGCCTTGGAGGTATGCCCGAAGGAACGGGGGGAAGGTGGCGGTCTTAAAAGGTCCCGATATTTTCCCTCTTCCACTGGCAAAGCGAACCTCTGACACGCCACTCTTCTCCCTCTTTAGGAGAGTTAGATCTTGGTTATCCGTCCTCGAATATTTTTTTGTTGTTGTGATAATAGGTATAACCAACAAATAATAACAGCTAACAGGGTGTGGTGTTTCTAGAAAATAGAAAAAAAAAGAAATAGTGAATTCTGCTTCCCACTAGTGACAGTATACCAATAATTATGGTGTTAATAATATCAATATACCGCTGATAGTAATAATACAAGGGAGGGGGCTGAGCTTTTGACTTCGAGTAGAGAGATTAGATATCAAAATGCTCAACACACTTCTCAACTCAGTGAAGGAAGATGATAGCTTACGAGCAGTTTCATGAGTGTGAGCGTGAGTGTGAGTGTGTATGTGTTTCAAACTCCTGTCATGCATGTGGAGGATTTGGGGTAGGTGTCTTCTTACGACATTATGTAACCGTAGGTTCTGTTGTGTGTATTTTTCAGTACAGGCTTTCATGTGAGTTTCAGCAGATGTGAATGTGTGTGTGTGTGTGTGTGTGTGTGTGTGTGAGATATGTTGAGAGTGGTGTGTGCATGCACAGTTGCTATAAACAGCCTTTATCGGTTCGGTTGGGGATTTCAAGTATATGAGCATCATTCCTTGACAGGCTGTTTTTCTGAACTTCGTAGATCAGCGAGTAGAAAAAAAAAAGTAGATGAAGTTCTTCCTTCCTTCGTGGGTCATAACGTAGCGAGTCGATAGCTTGACTTCACAGCGTTTTTGTATGGAGCTTGTTAATATGTGATCTTTAATTAACTAGAATTATAAGGCGGAGCTCGGTGACTCGTTGTGTACAGAAGGACACGTTTCATCGTCTGGTTTTTAGAAGTTTGCAGGATCAACTGCTCGGAGCATCAACTGGACGAAATATGTGTGCGTGTGTGTGTGTGTGTGTGTGTGTGTGTGTGTGTGTGTACTTCCAGTTCTCCCGTCAATCATCTTAAGGTCTCTTCCAGTAAAGAGAATACATTTGACTTAATGTTTAGTGGCCTTCTCCTCCCCAGCGCCCCCTGGTGTCCACCAAAGACACTCCATTCACTTTACTGAGATCTGAGAGAAAGAGGGAGCATTTAGTACCATGGCTGTGAGTGTCTGTGTGTGGGAGACACAGAGAGAGAGAGAGAGAGAGATAGATAGAGAGAGAGCAGTGTGTGTGAGGGTGATATTGCCAGTAGAGCTTCCATTATCAAGTCAGAGAAAATAATGGTCCAGCAGAGCAGCTGGCGAACGGCGTTTCAGACGACCGTGATCTTAAAAAGCCTGTTACGTGCGAGAAGAGGGTTCTCTCTCTCTTTCTCTCTCTCCCTCTCTCTCTTTCTCTCTCCATGTCTCCTCCGCAGTGCATGGAACAGCAAAGGATGACGTCAGCCACTCCTGACGCCTGCACAGGGTCTGAGCTGTAATGCTTAGGACAAAAAAGAAAAGAAAATCGCTGGAGTGGTCTGGTGCGGAACACTCCATAGGAAATTCCTGTTGTTTTTATTTTTATGTATCTTTTTAAACAATATTATTTGTTTATTTGAGCTTTTGTTTTCCCTTTTTTTTGATAGAGAGACGAGGATTGTGCTTGAAGACGGCGGTCTTTTTCAAGTACACGTGAACATGAATGTAATTTTAGTCATGAGGTTAAGAAAACGAAAACTAACAAAAAAAACAAACAAAAAAACAACAACAAACAAACACGGTATTGTAGTTGAATTCTGTTTTCTGCCGCAAAAAAAAGATAACATGTAATAAACAAGCCGCTTTGAGGTATTCACATATATACAGTAGTCTTAGAGACATTGTCTAGGAACTTGGATTCAATATAATCATAACGCATGAGAAACACTCGCTTCTTCAGTCTCGTCATAACAGTTTCGCCATAACTTTTTTTCTCATGTTGTGGTTTTTCATTTTTTTGTTTCTTCGTTCCATGCTGGTACGCTCCAAATACTATCCGCCGACTTTGTTTTCTTGTTTTTTTTCCAGGCGAGTCTTTTCCGTGAGCAGTCGTTTTTATTCGATCATCGTAAACACAAAACCAAAAACAAAAGAAAGAACAAAAAAAAAAAAAAAGAGAGAGAGAAGTCCCCGGCTGGTTTGTTTCTTCTCCTCGATCACAGCGCAGGCTGTCCGATTCCAGGAGCCTCCCACCACCCACTACCCCCCCACCCCAAAACACATCTCATCCACCCCTTTTGAAGTCGGTCTGAAACCCCGTAAAGAAGCCGTAGCACTGTCGGCTTCCAGAGGGGAAAACAGCGCTAAGATTTGTTGCTTTACTCGGGTGTAGATACAAGCCTTTCATGTAGTGTGTGCACTTTGTGTGTGTGTTGGGGGGAGATGGGGCATACACACTCCCCCCATTTGGGAGTGTGTATGCGTGTGAGCATGTGAAAGACAAGGAAAACCAAAACACATACCGCATCCTGGCCACCAAAC
>JBBMFX010000101.1:36178337-36194540 GCA_037832545.1 Rhabdalestes septentrionalis | reverse complement strand
ACTTTTTAAAGATGTTAAAGTTGTTGATTTGCCACCACAACTTATTATTATTATTATTATTATTATTATTATTATTAGTAGTAGTAGTAGTAGTAGTAGTAGTATTAGTATTACCATTATTTTGATTGTTTTGTTGTTGTTATTATTATTATTATTATTATTATTATTATTATTATTATTATTATTAATTAGTTTTAAGAATTATTAATATTCAGTAAGACAAAATAATAAAAGCATATCAAAATAGTCATATTCCACAGGTCGGTGCAGATGGATGGTGATGATGACCCCCATATATGACCCCCATCACTCTGTTTAAGAGCATCCACTGACCGCGTGCATGCAGGGAGGACACTGTTCTTGGTTTTTTCACAGTTCTGTTTTGCTCTAATGTGCCTACGCAAAATTTTTATCTGTTTCTTTATGTTTTGTTCCCCCCCCGAGGTCCATATATGGGGTTTGTGTCGTTTTATGTATAACAAACAGGCGTAATTAAATTGTACACATTCATTTTCCAACCCTCACTTCCTCCCTTAGACCTAACCAGGCTGCGGCTTTAAAACGAATTGTACTGTAGCCTATCCCAGCTGCTACGGGCGAAGGCGGGGTATATATGTAGCAGGCTGTGCCTCAATGACCTGGCTTGGTAGCCAATTAGCAGTGGGAAGGGCATAATATAAAAAAGGCATGGTACTTAACAAATGTGCTGCTCTCTGGTCCCATGAGCACCTATTTCTGGGGTGGCTCCTTTTGGGATTTGTGTTGGTGTCCCTGGTGCAGGTAAGGCCGGTTTGGCTTGGTCAAATGTGTGGTATCCTCGTTGTCCCTTCGCTGCCATTAAGTTATGTTTTCCCCCTTGGTTGTAGCGATGGGTGTGCCTTGGATTGTGGCGCTTGGAAGCCACCTGTGTGATCAGTGAGGGCGAAGCGTCCTGTGCTGCTGCTGTTCACAC
The DNA here is from genome assembly GCA_037832545.1 of Rhabdalestes septentrionalis. Classification (NCBI taxonomy): domain Eukaryota; kingdom Metazoa; phylum Chordata; class Actinopteri; order Characiformes; family Alestidae; genus Rhabdalestes; species Rhabdalestes septentrionalis. The sequence continues at coordinate 36,193,588 of JBBMFX010000101.1, read as the reverse complement.
GGGTAGCACACTGGGCACCTCTCTGCTATTTCTCTCTCGGGTGGCCAACATTACTGGGTATGTACAGTTTTGCTACTATTCCGCCTTCATTTCTGTGCCTCTCGCCCTAATAAAGTGCTGTGGGTTTTTCCTTGTAGAATCGGACTTGGAAACGCTGCTGCTTTGCCTTTCGGCTTCGTCCCTTTTTGCTTTGCCTTTTGCTGTTGTTTTGGGTTTTGTTTGTTTGTTTTTGTTTGTTCGCTGGTTCAGCTTCCTGGCCGGTGGTTCTTTATTCCTTCTCCGAACTCTCCTTCACTGGACGGGCCTGGCGTGGTGCTTTGGGCTGTTGTCGTGCTGCAAAGTTTGGTTCTACACGGATTGTGATTCGCGAGTTGTTCGGGAGTCATTTGGTCTGCTCGGCTCCTTGAACACTCCTATTGGCGCATGGTGCAGCCGGTTGTTGCATTCAGCGTGGAGGAGGAGTGGAGTATTAAGTATTATTGATTTGATTTGGTTTCATTAATAATTTTTGTTTAGCATTTGCCCTGGGTGTGATTTCTCATCACTGGGTGTTGTGTATGACTGATTGGCACGGGTGTTGAATGGTGATTGACTTTATTTGAAATTTGTACACTTTTTAAGGCCCATCTCCCCCACTAGCCAGCCTCAGCCAAACTGACCCAGTCTGTTCTGTTCTTAATTGTTTTTATAATAAAGATTTGTATTTTAAACTGGAACCACGCCTCCAGCCTCTTGGGTAGAACGAACCTGTGTGCCTTAGGGTTAATATTCTCTGGGTGAAATTCCCAGGGTGGCGTAGTCGGCTACTTATCCTAATTTAATTCCTTTCATATTTAAAACTACATCTTGCCATTGAATAAAGTGTACCGCAGCGCCACATATATATATATCTATGTATGTATGTATGTGTACCCATACCTCTATATAAGCACCAAGAAATCATTTTTTTTTTTACATTTTTAATATTTGTTTTTAATCACATCATTTTTTATGTGATAGTTGCACCTGCTTTCTCGCTACTAACTGTTCTCAATGAGGCAGGAACGCTGACAGAGCCGCTCGGAGCTTGTGTTCTAAGTTCAGCATGTTTCTGTTCTTTTTTTCCGTGTCTGTCTTAGAGCTTGTCTCGGGCCCAAAAAATTAAACCCGACTCCCCCGAGCCCGTGCACCTTGTGTCAAACCCAGACCGACCCGACACATTAGCTGTAATTATCGGCCCGGTTCTCAACAGTGGGTGCGTTCATAAACTCACACTCTCGAGCTCCGAGCCACTCAAATGCTGGATAACGGCCACGGTCAGGGGATAGTAGCAGGAAATATCGGGCCGACCTGACCCACGGGCTGGGTTCGGGTTCGGACAGAGAATCTAAATTCTACTTTCAGTTAAGAAAAGCGGTCTCGAAAGAGGGGGCGGGGCATGCAGTGATAGCAGCGCTGAGATCAGAGCTGGATCTGACCGAATTTTGATTGGTGCAGAGCCGAGGCTCTGGCAGAGAAGTTCTCACGGCCCCGCACCGGTCCGCGGCTGCTTTAACTCACAAAGACAGAAGTCACAGCTTCAGCAGGTAAAACAGAATGTTTTCTTTTGGACGTGTAAAGAAAAATAATTCATTATAATGAATCGAAATATGACAGAAATAAATCAAGATTTTTAATAAACATTAAACCATTCTGTCATTTTGAAATACTCTGAATATCACAAATATATAAAAGGGCCTAATGTATGGAACACTGAATGCTATATTCCCACTTTTTTACAGTTAAAACTACATTTTGAAGGCTTAGTTAGTCATGAAAATTTATGCTTTTACATCCAAAAATTAATTCTGACGTATGTCAGGCTTTTATTGAGGCACAGTTCAGAGCAGCTAATCAGAACAGAGGTCATTTACATATACCTGTTACATTACATAGACCATGCACAGTAATAAAGCAGCCTTTCTAACAAAAACAAACCAAAAGAGGTTTGAACGATCATGTAAATATGAACTTTGACCAGTTTTGTTACATAAATGCTCACAAATGTGAGTAAATACAAAAACCCCCAATAAATATAGACTTAAAACTCTGCAAAAGTATCACCTTTTACAGTATTTTTTTTTCCATTTTTCATTCCCACAAATACTCAAGTGCAGATGGAAGTTGTTTATCTTGTATTTGAGTAAGAGCTGACCTCAGTCTCAGACACAAAAAGAAACATCACACTGCAATTTAATAAAAAACAAACAAAGCAATAAGCCATGGTGGTGTCGAGCATGAGCCTGAGGGGGCTGTAATAATAAGCTATAATCTCTAAACATCTTTTTCAAAATCTCTCCATATCCCAATGCTAAAACACACTGTACATTACAAAGCGTTTTATTTTTTATTTATTTTATCACCAGCTACCCAGAGAGCTTGCTTGCTCTTCTGCATTCCCAGCAAAAAATAGTGACAACAACTGGTGGAACCCCACTGTTACAGGGGGAACCGAAAGACTACGCCTGAAAGAAGGAGTTTCTAGTGCTGCCATAGAACTCACAGTAGCACGCCTAACATCTACAACACCATGATCCAAATAAACACCTGCGTAACTGACAAACACCTGTTTAACTAGATTCACATTTACAGCATTTAGCAACTTCCACTCCATACCAACAGGGGGCAGCATCCCAAGAGCAACGTGGGGTTCAGGGTCTTGTTCAGGAACCCAGTGGTGTTATGCTGAAGCTAGGATTCGAACCCATGACCTCTTGGTCCAGAGGCAATTATCCTACGCACTAGGCCAGCACATATGCTGTACTGTATATGCGGATACAATGTATAATTCGTTAATAGTTGCAATACTGGCACTGACACATGAGAGCAATATGCAAATGAGCCCCTATTTTGTTACTGTGAGCACCTGTGATGTTCCAGATCAGTTTTGGGTTCAAATTACATCATGGTTTCTTTGGAATGTATAAATACATTACAAAGCATTTTACACTGCAAGCAATGGCTGGTCTAAATTGCCTTTTATAGACTTTGAGTTTCTGTTGGTATTTTCAGATGAGTTCTTGAATATTAATTCTTAAAATCACCCTTGAAAACTTTCATAATGAACTATACCTTTAAATCGCCTTGCTGCAATCCAAAATGCACACGACAGGCAGCAACATCTGTTTTAATAGTCAGCTGAAGCTATCATCACTGCTTGTGTGCAATATATTGCTGTAGAAGCCGCGATTCTAGCCGGTCATTGAAATGCAGCAGTTATGAGTCACATAGATGTTACGTTTAAGAAATTATTGTTTTATTAATCATGAAGGTATTGATTTGTTGCTTTATTTGTTATATTGATTCAATTTTTTGGCTAGTTTTTAAGTCCTTTTTTGACTTCATCAGTGAAGCTGAGCACAGTCACAGCTACTGAGAGTTTAGGGGAAGATGTAAGAGAATTTTGGAGCTACAGGCCTGCCGGAGAATAAGAGAAGCCTCGTCAGAACTCATTACAACTAACATGTCTGAAGATCTGAGTTTCAAGCATTGCCATTGTCGCATTAGTAGTACTCAGATAAGTACAACTACACTTACGTACCCGAAGTGATTCAGCAGACTTGTCGAGCCTTCATAGCAAGCACATATCAAACATCATGCACTAAACATTTTTCTTGTTGTGTTGTTGTCAGGCATCTTTGCTCTTTAAGCTTCATAGAAATTCATATAGTTTTAGCATTCCAAGGTATAATGGATGCCTAAACTAAACCAGCTATATTTTGTTGATCTGTTGTTCCACATAGCAACAAATGCTGTTCATTGTAATGGTACTTGTCAATAAACTGTGACGTAGTTTAGGCTACTAATTCTTATATTATATAAACATCCATAGATGTTACCACCGACAAAATATAATCGCATGTTAACTTTGTTTTACGTCTGGTTACCACTGGTTTTTGTGGACAAAACTAATTGGACGCCTGACCAATAAACCGACGAGGACTATAATGACACGGCATTCATATGCTTTCATATGGAGTTGGTCTCCTTTGCGGCTGCTATAATGCTCTGGACTATGAGAGGAACTTGTTTTTCTATATTAAGCTAAATTAAACAGGAATGCCCTACAGAAGCAAATAGCTTTGGTTTTATATTTGATATAATTACATTCAGAGAGAGAGTGCGAGAGACAGAGAGACAGACAGAGAGAGACAGACAGAGAGAGAGAGAGACAGACAGACAGACAGAGAGAGAGAGAGAGAGAGACAGAGACAGAGACAGAGAGGTAGATTGAGAGAGAAAGAGAGAGAGAGACAGAGAGAGAGAGAGAGTGACAGAGAGAGAGACAGATGGTAAAGTAGCTGAAATATTCCTGAGCCGTTTCTGCCAGGATTCAGCTCCGACTTTAGTCTCTTTCTGCTGATATCTCGGTTTTCCTGACAATAGCTGACACAGTTATGACACTAATTCTTTATCATATTAATGTCCCTCCCCGCATAAATTACCCTCCGTTGCTGCGGGAAGGTTGATGTGTTTGCGGTGGGTGTGTGTGTGTGTGTGTGAGTGTGTTATTTTTTTTTCCCTTCTTCTTCTTTCCACTTATTTATTATTTTTCTAATTGCAATTTCACACCAAGTGCACATGACATTTAGCAACCTTGCAGAAGTGGACAAAGATTAGTACGCGAGGCTTTAAGCCTCCAGCCAGCGGTGCTGGAACCTGTGTCCTAACCAGATCAACACAAATACGGCGACACGATTCCGTCTCTTTCATGTGTATTCATTTGATGTTCCTCTGTGTCTTATCTCCCTCCAAAACAAAGAGCGTTCTCTTTTTTGCCGCCTCCCCACCACCATCTCTGGTCTCCGCCTAAAGCGACGGTGTCCTGGCGTCTGATAAGCGACTGTGGAAAGAAGGAGCAGGCGGAGGGGAAAGGAGGGGCGCGACGTTTATGAAGGATTGAGTCCTTATTCTCCCCATCTTCCTCTCACTTCATCCTTTTGATTTGAAACTTTCTGCCTTTAATTCCCCGGAGGGACCTTCTTATGCAAGTGGAGAGAGAGAGAGAGTGTGTGTGTGTGTGAGAGAGAGAGGGAAAAAAATGAAGCTCTATCTGTCTCTTGGGTTGGAAAAAGGAGAAAAGTAGCCCGAAGTGGATCTATTGCGGGGGTCTCAGGGGCAGCGGATGCTTTAGTGCTGGAGAACACAGAATAAGGACACCGAACGGCACTAATGAAGGCTCGGTTAGCTCTGGAATCACTGCTCAGAGGGGGAAGCCCAGCCGATACACATAACAATGGAAGCATCAAAGTACGGATGGATTTTTTTTCCAGACCAGCTGTTACGAGAAAAAAAAATTGGGACACATTCAGCCCAAGAGGAGAAAAAAGTTGGACAGAAAAATTAGGGAAAAAAAACTTGCTTAATAATTAAAACCTAACAACGTTCTCCAATCCGCTGGTTGATAATTAGATCATGTGCTTTTCATGCCAAAGCAGCTCTGAAATGTAGTTTTCGGAGACAAACCAGTCCGTGTGGTAGTTTATACTGACACACTATTAGAGAATAAAGACATTTTGAACACCGAACATCGACATTCATATTGAATCATAACATACAAATTCATAATCGCATCGAACCTGAAAATATGGGGATCATCACGCCACTCAGGGGCGCCACTAGAACCCCCTCCCCCCTTTATTAAAATAATATTACTAGCCCCTAACTGGGCCCCATGTCAGTGCTGGGCCCCTATAATTGTTCTAAACTCCGCCCCCCTGCCGGCGGCGCCCCTGCGCCACACCTCGTACTTTCTAATGCAGGCTACCGGGAACACATGCGGGAGGACTTCGATATATTTTGTTCTTCTGCACTCATTTTTTTTATCATAAAAAATATTACTATAAAAAAGTTAAACTGTCCTTAACTGCCAATTCACTGCTGCTCTCTCCTGTCACTTTATATCATGTGAAATAGATCAGATTAGATCAGATTAAATTAGATTAGATTAGATTAGATTAGATTCAACTTTATTGTCATTACACATGTACAAGTACAGGCAACGGAATGCAGTTTAGGTCAGTGCAATAAGCAGTTACAGGATCCATGGTATAAGTTATAAATTATATATAAGTTCTGTGCTTATGTTTGCAATGATGCTGTATATTAGGGCAATAACAACTTCAGACTTTTTCAAGACGAATAATCCCTCAGAATATTCGACTTGAGTTGAGTCGAGTCGTGATTTGTATATTAAGCTCCTTTGCACATCAATCTGTGCTCCTTTGCACATTTCTTCATTGTAATCGCACAACTGATATTTGTTTCACATCTGCACACACTTATTCTTCACTTATCCTTTATTTTATTTCTTAATTTTTAAAAAGTCTTTCTTTTTAATGTTTATATATTTTTAATGTTAGTCTTTAATCTTTAAATGTATCTAACTTTTACTTATTTACTTTTAACTCTTCAACTTTTAATTTGTTTGTGGACAGCAAAAAAAGAATTTAATTGCACAAAGAAATGCAATTTCTTTTGTACACATGGCAATAAACACTTTGAATCTTGAATCTTGAATCTTGATGATGTCATGCACGTGCAGTGAAGGACCACATTTGTCCAACATTGAGCAAATTTTATTCGCTGTAACATTAACAGTCAACATGACATTTAAACTAAACAGAGGCTGATACCTGTAATGTTCTGGTAAATTTAAATGTAAACAGGAAGTGGGCGGGCTTTAAGCTGCGGTGCTGCTCAGCTCCTCTGGACCGGACTCCCTGCAGTGTTAGCATTAGCATGTTAGCTAGCGGTGCCATTTCAGAACCGAGCAGAATGCCGGTTCTGTTCCTGCACTTTAACCCCGATTTGCAGGTTCTGCAGGTTCTGCAGGTCTCCTGCTGTTTGTGTTCTAGAGTGAAGGATCTCCATGCGTGTGATGTATGTGTATGTGTGTGTGTGTGTGTGTGTGTGTATATATATATACAGCTGCACACTCGGTTCAGAAACACCTTCAGACTGACCGTGGAAACATGAAGTGTTCTGTTGATGTAAAGCACAACAGATTTCTTCACACAGCCTCAGCTGTGAAGTTCTCCAGGCTGATTTTTTCTGCATCAATCGGACCCCCCCTCTAGTTTTGGGTCTGACATGATGCTGCCAAATTTCTGCGGAAGTGTTTGGAAGGGGGGGTGTCTGCGGATTGATTTTGTTTGTCCGCTCATTCCCACGTTCCCCGGAGGCTCCGCATGAATAACAGATAGGATAATTTTGTGGGGAAATTGACAGCCAGTCAGATTTCCGATAACAAGGCTGGCCCTGTGTGTTATGGTGATGCTGTCAGAGCGCAGCGCTTCATACGGGCTGGAGGAAGATGCAAACAACCTCGAACATCAGCATCATTTTCTTGACTAGCCCAGAATCGCATTCCGTGACACAGGCTGGTAAATCATGGCTGATGGGACAAGGTCTTGTATCTCCAATTCTACAGTATGACCTATTATTTTACACCATTGCAAAATTATAGGCACTCAGTAATGAGTCCAATCATGTCCTAATACACCAGCTTTATGCTGTTCTTACAAACAAAATTGAAAAAATGTATACTTGAAAAAGCACCTAAATTCCAAGGTGGCACTGTGGGTGGCGCTGTAGAACCAGTGCATCTGTTTCAGTGTGTATGTTCTTGTGTCTGTGTGAGTTTCCACCGGGATCTCCGGGTTCCTCCCATAGTCCAAAGACCTCCAGGTCAATTGTCCCTTGGTGTTTGTGTGTGTGGTGTGTGTGTGTCCAGTGACGGACTGTTAATCTGTCTCAGTGTTGGATTGCAGGGATAAGCTACAGTTTAAATAATGGTTGGATGGATAACTGTAAGATAGCTACCGTATAGTAAAGTATGCAATTTGTTCAACAATCAAACAAATGGCTTATTATTCACTTATATTGCAAATTACGAACATTTTGTTTTATGTGACTTATGAAACTAAATGTGTTTTCAGAGACAAACTAGTCTGTGTGGTGGTTTATACTAACAAAGTATTCGAGAATAAAGATCTGAAAACATGGGGAATCTTGTATCTTGAATCTTGAACCTTTAATGAAAGAATCCACTCCACTTATTGGATAGAAGAACACACACCACTGGAAATCCACTCCGGGTTTTAAAACACAACACATGCAGGTGAAGAGAATGGTCAGTGCAGAGACAGGCTGCTGGGATTTCCAGTGGTGTGTGTCCTTCTATCGGTTTAGTGGAGTGGATTCTTTCATCAAAGGTTCAAGATTCAACAATGCAGGGGGAACTCATTGTTTATACTAAATTATATAATTTTTTATAATTATGAATTGGTTGAATGGTGACGATGCCCATGAGCTACTGAGCATACACACTGGAGGATGAGGACAGAACCTCGTTTGGATGTCAGAAAGGTCTGCAAATGCAACACGGACAACACCGAGATGCTTCCCTCCAAGTAATACCACTGGATTAGAGAGACAGGCCAGAGAGTGACTGTAAGATTTACAGCAGGAGGAGCAATTAGAGGGAGGATCCAGATATTCCAGCACAGTCTGATAAATGAGACAGTGAGGAAACCTATAGTGCACATTCCTTTTGTAGACTCTCTAGCCATGGGTTGACCTCCTTGAAATATTTTATGTGCCTTGTTTAGATTGCTGGAGCTCTACACCACATTCCGGAGGAGCGAGGAGCACAATTCCAAAGAAAAGCCCTGAAGCCAATAAAAAACGGGGGGAAAAGAGTGGCTACTTGACAAGTTTCCCTGTCAAGGTCACACCGAATTGCATTTTGGAGTAATGTTTAAAGTGCAACTAGAAAGAAAAGTACATGTACAAATGAAGCAGTTTTATGGTGATGATCTAATATGGCGCCGGATGGCCGGTACAGTGCGGCCCTGCCGTGATCGACCACACAGCTCAGGGGGGGCGGTGGCAGGCCTATTCCATCACGTACAGCCGTGATTGGAGAGAATCACTGGGATGTTGCCAGGAATCCGTGGAGGGAATAGACAAACTACCTGTGAGAGATGAGCACTGGGAGCGCGGAGGAGTAGTTTATTTGAGCGTCAGTGAGTTTGAGGCAGCCCCGATATTGCCTTCTTGTCTGGATCTATTACACCATCCGCACCGGGTCTGCTGGTCAAAGCCCCGCGAGGCGCCGAGGAGCCAGCGGCACTTTCTGAGGCACCGAAAAAACCAGTCCCGTGCAAAGGCAGACGACTGTATTAGCATGATCATTAATCTGTCTTTAATTACCTGCATCAAAGAACCGAAGAACTGAAGCATTCCTAATTAATCTGTGAGAGTTTCATTTGGAGAGAATGCCTCTTTACCATTCAATGGGTCCTTTTCTTCTCGCGAGTGACAGGGGTTCTGGGTTGTTAGCACCACTCGAGTGCAGAACACTGCCATATTAGCGGCGGCGTAGATCTTAAATGCAATTACACTGGGGCTGATTGGCAAATTAGAGAATGGAGGTGGCGGCCACGGAGGAAAGAAACAATTCAATCCACCTCCAAGCCGCCAAGCAGCTGTTCTGGCTCATTTCAGCCTCTATCTCTTGCCTGACCCCTTGTATTTTTTTTTTTTTTTTTGTCTGAGTGTTCATCAAGACACGAGTGCAGCTTATCTACCTGCTGGGGACTCCATCTGCTGGCCTTTTTAAAGACAGAGCGCTGGGTGACAAGGTGAGAAAAAGAAAAAGAAATAGCAAAAAGAGAGAGAGAGAGAATGGGAGAGAGATGAATTCTTGGAGAGGCTGATGAGTGAGAACACGAGGGACTTTCAGCTTGTCATCTTTCTCCATCTTGGCGATTCCTGGCTGAGGAGCGAGTGCAGCTGCTTGGTGAGCCCACCTGGGAACTTCAAAAAGACACCCAGCTGTTTCCAGCAGGAACCGCAGTGCACAACCGGAGCTGACGAACTGGCAAGACGAGCAGAAAGCATTCGCATTTCATGCTGATGCAGAGTCTGGGTCTAAAACATCTCAGTGTAAAACATCTAATCTCTTCTCCCTACGTATTAAAACCTTCTAGAATAACTCTGGACATGTTTTATGATATTTTGTAATTTACTTCTTGAAGAGTCAACCAGCATTAGACACTTTTCCATAGATGTACAGGAACGTTCTGTATCTAAATTGTACTGTGCTGGTACTAAAGTTGTATCAGGTTCTAAACTGTACTGTGCTGGTACTAAAGTTGTATCAGGTTCTAAACTGTACTGTGCTGGTACTGAAGTTGTATCAGGTTCTAAACTGTACTGTGCTGGTACTGAAGCTCTATCAGGTTCTAAACTGTACTGTGCTGGTACTAAAGTTGTATCAGGTCCTAAACTGTACTGTGCTGTGCTGAATTTGTATCATGTCCTAAACTGTACTGTGCTGGTACTGAAGTTGTATCAGGTTCTGGTGTTCTAGTGTCTCTAGTCCGGGACTGGAGTTTCTGACACGATTCTCTCCACAGTTTATAGCCGCTCTTCCCAAAACCGCCTCCATGGAGTTTTTCAGTCAGAGCCGCTTTTGTTATTGTGGTCTTTTATTTATTCATAGTCTCATTTGAGTTTTAAATTTTTTTAATATGCCTTTTCATCCGAGTGATGAAAACCGAACACAGAGAACATTCCACACATTTAGCTGACGCCCTTATCCAGAGCGACGTACAACACTGCTCAAGTAATCCACAACAGTATCAAGGTCCTGTAAAGCAAGATTTAAATCAACATCCACCAACGCCTAAGGTACTGTAGCTCAGTACATCTGATCACGGCCGTCAATGATACCTAACTACACCTGATCAACACTTCTCACTGATACCTAACTACACCAGTCCGGACACATAAGACAACACCTGTAAAAGAAGGTAAAACAAGGTTAGGAAGGTAAGGAGGGTTTTTTGTAAGAAAGAGAAATAAGAGATGGTTAGTCACCAAGGTGCTCCTTGAAGAGGTGGATCTTTAGCCAACGTTTGAAAACAGCAAGACACTCTGCCGATCTGATGGTAAGGGAGTTCATTCCATCACTGGGGAGCCAAGACCGAGAAGAGTCTTGACGCATGTTTTCCTCTACTTTTGAGCGGTGGAGGCTCAAGACGAGCTGTGCTTTTTACTGTCTATGCAAAAACAAACAACAGTGGAGATACAAAATAACAACTGGCAAGTTGAAAAAGCACGAATGTCAGTTTGGGCTGAAGATACATTTCAGTGTCAGTTTTCTTCAACTCATTTATGGCCCTATTCTGAGCCTACGTTGGAACAGACATGTGTACAACTGGCTCTGGATTCCAGCCAGGATATGACTATGTTATGGGCTGGAACTGGGCCAGACCAACTTTTGTCAGTGAGGTCCTGGATCACCTTCATATTTCTCACAGCGTTAGATAAACTACTTATAAGATAAACTACTTATACTCGTAGAAATCTAACACGGAAATGTATCTTCAGTCCAAACTGACAATCATGCTTTGTCAACTTCCCAGTTGTTAGTTTGTATCTCCACTGTTGTTTATTTGTACAGACAGTAAAAACTAGGGATGTCCAGATCTGATCACGTGATCGTAAATCGGGCCCGTCACATGGTTTCAGACTTGATCGGAAGCGGACGTTACCTCCCGATCAGGACTCGGGTATACATGTGTATATATATACACTGATCAGGACTCAGGTATACATATGTATATATATACACCGATCAGGACTGGGGTATACATGTGTATATATATATATATATATATACACCGGTCAGAACTCGGGTATACATGTGTGTATATAAATATATGTTTACCCAGGAAACCCAGCTGAAGACGAGTCAGCTTACGCTGCAGGAGAGTTTGAAGAGGAGAGTAAAAATGCCTCATGACAGCACGAAGGACATCACAGCCAAGATAGCACAAATGATTGCAATGAGTGACCTGCCATTCGCCTTAGTATAGTATATAGAAGCACCGAATCAGGACTCTGTATCGGTAAATACTCAAAATAAAATGACTCCGACTCAAGGGCAAAAAAACCTCCCAAGAAAAAAACGCGATCTCTTGTGATGACATTTTCGGCAATAACAGAGCAGGGATGAAGCTTGGGTTCAACTCAGGTTCGAGTTTCTTGATGAGTAATGGAGCTATATTTGTTTTCATGGTTTCTCATTCCTCCTCACCCTCAAAGATTTCGGTAAAGATGTCAGGAAGTATTCCAGAAGAATGGTGGACACTTTTGTAAACAGACTGGTCTGCAGATCTCCTCCAGAGACTGAACAGCGTAGTCATAATCAGCATGGTGTGCACTTGACCCTTCATTTTAACGACTACATTAGAGAAAATCCTCTGACTCAGGATCCACCATAAACCTTTTCGAATTCGCCGATTCGCTGATCATTAGGCTCTCGTGGCTCAGAGCCTCTCTTCAGCAGCGAGGACCACTTCCCCCCCTTTCACTCGGAGATCCTCCTCCGTCCTCGTGTCCTCCCAGCCTGCCAGCAGGGGGAGCATTCAGACTAATAACCGGAGGAGCGGGAAAACTTCTCGCAGCCAGAAAGAGGGAGCGGAGGTACACACGCGGAACAGGCAGGTTCTATTTAAATCCTTTGATCTGTGAAATAATAACAGCAGACAGCACTCTTTCCCTCAGTGTCAAGAGATCCAACCTGGGTAGACTGGATCATTTTCAATTCTGTGAACAAATACATGCTTTTTTTTTCTTTCATCATCTTCTTCTTCCTCTTCCTCCCTCCCCTCCTCTGCCTGGAGTCGCCATCTGGAGAAGCTGGCTGTTTTCTCCGGGTTTGGGCTCCTCGTGTCAGAGGAGAGATGGAGATGGGGGAAGGTGAAGTGAAAGGGTTCTAGCGCTTGTCTCTCAGGGGCAGCGGTGATGAGGCAGGTGGCCTGAGGTCGGGCTGGAGGAGGTGGGCTCTCTGGGGTGTGTGTGTGGGGGGGGTGGGGGGTGGTAGGTGGTGTTCCAGTTGGAGCTGTTGATTCTCAGGCAGTTTTTTTTACCAGCCCCTCCTGGGTTCGGCTCCACCCCTATTCTGTTGGAGAAGGCGAGTGCATTTATTCACTCAAGAATATTAAAAAAATACTCCACCTGTAATTAAACCCAGCGTGTTTCAATCAGACTTGCCGGCATGGGAACATGGAAGTTCGGCCCCTTTAGCTTGAAGCTAATATGTTCCATTCAGATGGCAGCGATGATTTGGTGAAGGTTTCTGAATGAAAGGTGCAGTTTTCTGAACAAAGCACAGATAAATCCTGATACTTTCATTATTACATGACAAGAAGTACTGAAGATTTAAAAAATGACTGCGGTTAAACAGTGATGGGTGACAAAAAGTTCCACGCAAAGTCTCCATCGTCCAGTTGGAGCTGTTGATTCTCAGGATGTTTTTCTTTCCAGACCCCTCCTGGGAGCCCCGCAGAGAAGGAGGAGGTGAGGTGGTCCACAGAGGGGCTATCAGCCGCTGTCGTGCTTTGTATCTCTCCCCTGACTAGAAATAACACAATGTACCCCCTCTGACACCCATCATGCCGCTTTAACAGGCTCTCCTGAGTGTCAGAACCGAGTCTCAGCTCTCATCCACATAGACACATGGAATCCATGGACCTTTACAGACAATTCACAGATTTTCATTTAAAGGCTCATTTAATTTTAACACAACACTTTCCTCACCTTTCCGTATCCCTTCCAATGAAACAGCTTTGTTTTTTTCTTCTTTTTCCCGCCATTAATATGTATGTAAATGACTTCAGTACTGATTGGCTGCCCTGTAATGTGCCTCATTAAAGCAATTCAGGCCAAAACTTCACTTTGAAAGCGAGAGGCTCTCCTGCTATAAGCTGAAAAAGATGTGCTGCAAAAACAACATGGCGGTAAATGATGCATTTTAAGACTTTACCAGTGTTTCCATGCTACATCAAACTCTTTCATCTCAGAAAAGTGCAGAAAATGTGTTATATTTTCTTCATATGGGCTTTTTAGTGTTATTTAACCCACTGGCCCTCCTCGTTTTTGCTACCCTTTCCACGTTCTCATGGCCAAAATGGCCACCAACTGATTAAGTCTGTGATATTTATTATATTTATGCTTTTGTGCTATGTTTAATTAACATCAGTGCTTGTCATGAGTATAAAATTTCCATTCTTTTTTTTTTTTAATCCCTCAAATACCAGTTTGTTTGCACTATGCACTTGTTAGAAAACAACCTCAAAAATGTCATTTTCTATATTCTCAATGCTACTGGATTTTTTTGTGTTACTAATAGATTAACAACAACTAACTGATTAACAACAACACTGACTATTATGCATGGTTTAATTTTACCGGGAAAGCAAAGTTGATAAAACTCCCACTCAGCGTCTTCGTGGCCACAAATGGCCACCTCCTGTTTACAATCCCAAAATGTTATCAAATTAATATATATTAAAATATTTTTCAACTTTCACCAACTTGATTTCTTAAATTTAATTGTTATTTAATAGTATTGTATTATTTAGTAGTTTGTATTTTTGTATTGGGAATTGCGTAATAGAAAACATTTTTAATGTCTTGATTTAGCCAATCCATTGCGAGTATTGAGTTAAAAAAAAGGAAATGGCAACAAAAATTCATAATTATATCTTTAGCAAAGACATATCTCAACCAGATTAGATCTCTGGCACTGCATCTCAATTCATCTAATCATTAATTTATTAATGAATCAGTTAATCTAAATCAGTTTTGCCAAACTCTGAGGTTGGTGCCCAATACCGATCATCTCGGCCCAAAATTCATCCCCAACTCATCTATTAGATACATTTTCCCAATAAAAACATCTATAAAATATGGTTTACTTTCCCAATAAAGCATTTAACTACAGTTCCACCAGAGCATTCACACGAGTAGGATCTCCAGTAAAATCGATTGCAAAACAGATAAAGCTCTTCTGAACATCTTCAGATCCTCAGAACATGAATGTGGATGTAAATGTAATGAACATGCCAAAGTTTACAAGGCTTTATACAACCCAGCTTTAAAGCCCAGTAACAAATTACAGCCTACAAAACCAGCAGCCTGTTGGCGAACCCGACACGGCCACACTTTTTTAACAAGTGATTTATAGACTGTTCAACTGTGGTGTGTTAAACCTTCAGAAAGAGCCACGAAACCAGAGCAGGAACACAGTTAGAGTCTTCCAGTTTATTTTCTGTGGTACACAGGTTCTCTGCAGCATTAACAAGGAGTCTAGATAAAGGAGTTCCAGCCACTCAGCATTCAGCACCACCAGTATACTGATCACAGCCCCATCATCT
>JBBMFX010000101.1:36022483-36042990 GCA_037832545.1 Rhabdalestes septentrionalis | reverse complement strand
AACCAGGAGCAGATGGTTCCAGATGATGGGGTGGTGATCAGTATACTGGTGGTGCTGAATGCTGAGTGGCTGGAACTAATTTATCTAGGCTCCTTGTGTCTTTACACACTTTGCAGCCTGTCAGTAAAACAATTTTCACAATTTCATTCAACTTACACACTATGACACTGATAAGACAGTTTGACAGGCAGGAAAAAAAACAATTCTCCAGAAAGGTGATTTATAGCAAAACAAAGAAATGACGGGAGGCTCAGGACTTTCGCGCTGAATGTGTACTGTATGATTGGTGCAACTAATAAAGAGAATGAACGACAAGGGTGGAACAAGTAATCTCAGGTATGGAAAAACTTGCTTTTCGTGAGATTTTACTTGTTAACTTTTCGATAACAATTAACTGCAAGCAGTATATCTTGTTTGCTATCTTATCAATCTTGTCTGCTACTTCTACATTCATGTATGTATATAAAATGTCTAGATCTTCATACTTAGTTTATTTTTATCTTTATTGTTCTTTTAATAGTTTAATTTTTATTAATTTATTATTATCTTTATTTTTATCCTATTCTACTGCTTATTTTTGCTCTTAAATTTATTTTTGCTCTTAATTTTATACTGTCCACTTTCGGACGTACAGAGAACATTTCCCACTTGTGGGACAAATAAAAGGCTTATCTGATCTTATAAAAAATATTTTTGAAAATGCCTGTGTGAAATATGTAATAGCTGTTTGATGTAACTTGTTTAGTCCCATTCAAATTATGTGTAGTATACAGCTAGATCTCTGGCAAAGAATTAAAATCAAGCTTGTGCTGAAACCTATTCAAGCCAAACATATGGATAAATGCCACCAATGCCACTTATCCAATCTGCTATAACAAACATATACACTGAACGTAAGAACAGATAAGAACAGATACTCAAAACATCCCAGGTTGCTCGCGCTGAGTACAAGTGACCTTTCAGAACTTTGTTAAATGTGGCACTTTGCAAATGAGTTTAATTAAATAACGGCCTCACAGACTAAACTTAATTAATTGACAGCCTGAAATGCCATCATGCTCTGGCTTACAGAGGGCGCCGACTTCTCCACTCAGAGAAGCCAGAACCCTGCCAGCGCTGGTGGCGCTGCCGTACCCAGTGTGGATGAGAGGGGGGGTGCAGGCTGATTACTCGCGGTCAGCTCCTTACCTCAGTGATCTGAGAGGCCGAGAGGCTAAGCTGGAGATCAAAGAAGTGGCAAAATCTAATTTAGGCCGCTACAAACGTGGAGCGCTGAGCGCAGAGTGACAAGCACAGCAGTGTTTCTGCACAGCAGTAACAGGCAACGAGCAGAAAAAGACCCTGCGGCGAACCTCGGCAAGTACGTTTGATTTTCAGTGTATTTGTCTATGAATAAAGATTTTTTTAGGTTCAATGATGCGACATTATGTGTGTGTCATTATATTTTCATTTATGACCAATCAAAAAAAAAAAAAAATTATATATATATATATTATATATATATATATATGTATTAATGCTGGGCAACAAATACGTTTTACCCTTTAATTACGTTTTTTTCCTTTAACACAGTTACACAGCTCCAGTTAACATAATTTTATAAATCTATAATTATTATAACAAAGGCAATGGGGGACCAATTCCATATAAAAGTCTCTGTATCTGAATGCACTGTCATTAAAATCCCTGTTGGTGTAATGGTCAGGCATCCCATTACTTTTGTCCATATTATATTGACAAAAGTAATGGGATGCCTGACCCCTGCAGAGCTGCGTGCTGCACAAAAAACAATGGACTTTCAAAATAAAATTATTTTAAAAATAAAATGTTAGTTGTTCCTGTGTATATATATATATGTGCAAACACAATCACAATTTTATACAACCATACATGTTTTTCTCTTTTCTATCTCGTCACTTTGTTCATTTACTTGCCTCCTTTCTTTTTCTCTCCTCCACAGTGTGAGGAATTTCAATACACCAGTACAGGAGATTCTCACACTAACAAACACTAGAAGTCTGTCGACCCCATGATCTTACCTTAACTCTCATTGGTACAGCAAAAGAATAATAATTTCTGTTTTCCCGTCCAAAGGGCACAGAGCTGGCTCTCCTCAGGACCTTAAATCACTGCTGGAGGGACTGCAACCGTCACATGATGTAGAATATTTTGGTTTCTTTTTTAAATGTGCTCTTAAGAGACATAGGAAAGATCCACGAAACCCAGTATAGATTGAAGAGGGGCTCACAGAATTTCTGCAACTCAGTTAATAAGATGTAAACAGTCCTACTGAGTCAACTGATGTGAAACATTCCACATTGTTTCAGGAATATTTCATCATTGTCACACTGCTTTCTATCTAGCTTTTCGCCTTTTGTTAAGGACGCATTATCTGCAGGTGAGAGCATTTCAGGTCACAGAAATGCATCTCTTTAAAGTCACTCAGGACTGATACTGAGGTTAAAATATTGCTTTCAATATTCTGTAGCTTCGCTCCAATGGAAAACGTAGGTTATAGCAAAATATGCATATAACATCAATAACATGTTGTTTCATATTGCTTGAGATTCACCCTGAAAACCATAAAACAGTACTGTGCTGGTTTTGAAGTTGTATCAGATTCTGGTGTTCCAGTGTATCTAGTCCGGTACCGGAGTTTCTGAGTCGGTTCTCTCCGCAGTTTATAGCCTCTTGTCCCAAAACCGCATCCCTGTCTATTTTTATCGTGTGACAAATGTCTTTTATTATTTCTAGTACTGTTCGAGTGTTGAAGTTTCTCTCTGCGTTCATTATTCGTGTGATGTGAACCGAACTCAGAGAACTTAGGTAGTGATGTCCTGGATCTCCTTCACATTTCTCACAGTGTTTATTTTTTTAGTGTTTTAGAAAACTAACACTGAAATTTATCTTGAGCCCAGACAGACAGCAATGCTCTTCCTTCATCATTGTTCGTTTTTGTCTCCATTTTTGTTTTACTTTGCACTTTAAATAAACAGATCCATGCTGTGATATTTTGACCAATCAGAAAGCTCGGATCGGGTTCAGCCAGGAAATGTCTCACTTTATTAGAGATGTAAAAACGTTTGTGCGTGGTACGACGTGACTCCTTGAGCCAGTGGAAAAGCATCATACATTCTCTAAAGAACTCACCCGTGTGATTAAAAGTTGACCTGAGTGGCTGTTCTCTGGAGCTCTGGAGATATTTGTCAGGGTGGCAAACAAGTCCATGCCTCTTAACGACAACACAAGCCACTAACAACCCGTGCATTTCTGGAGTGCCTCCAGGAGAGCTCTCATGAAACTACTGGAAAATATTCACGAAGATTCAAATGCTCAAGGATGTGAAATCTGTCATACTCAAGTGACTGCAGTAATAGGTTTGTGCATTATATTAAATATCTGTAAATATCTACCTCAGACTCATTACTATGCTTTCAGATTAAAAAAAATATAAAAATACAGATTATACACTTACTAATGACTGTCTGATGACTCAATGATGGTGATTAATGAGCAATTAGAATAATCTATTATGCTCTTGAAGTCACTTCTTGTTTTGTGAGAGCAAAAAGGCAGTTATTCCAATGAGCAAAAGACATGAGACTTGATTGTGCCTTTAACCCTTTAATGCGCAAGCTATTGGAACCCCCTCTAACGCACAACATGGGTCACAAGTGACCCGCATTCATTTTCAATGTAGTTCCAAGCATGGACATGTTTTTTTTTTCTTCTAAAAACAATACATTTAACCCTATAATATTTTATAAGTTGATAAATTAGGTAGGGGTTAAAGCATAAACATTTTGATCATTTTTACTTTTGTATTTTATAAACAAACATATATTTGGAATTTCTCCATTAATTGGCAGACATGGGTCCCAAGTGACCCACATTCATTTCCAATGTAATTCCAAGCATGGATATGGTTTTCTCCCTTAAAGCTTCTAAAGTCAATACTTTTCACTTGTAATATTTAAAAAGTTGATAAATTAGATAGTGTTTTAAGCAAAAATATAATGAAAATATAATGATACATTTTGAAATTAAATGATGAATTAAACTGATTTCAAACCATACTGCAAAGAAATTCTGATTCTTGCTTAATTTTAGATATGAAATGAATGCGGGTCATTTGTGACCCATGTGTGCAAATATAATATAGGTGCTTAAAAAGTGTCATAATTCAAGGAGTAACAATAAATGAATGAAAACAATGATTGATGTTTGCGAAAAAACTAAATAAGTGATGGAAACTTGGTTTATTAAATGACAAAATCAATGATTTTTTAAAAACTAGCTAAGAAACACTAACCCTTCAACAAAACTCTATAGAAAATGAATGCGGGTCACTTGGGACCCATGTTGTGCGTTAGAGGGGTAGTGACAAAAAAGTATTTTTATTTTAAATGGTTTAGAGATATAAATTTGAACAAAAACAAGTTAGTTGAGGAATTCACGGAGAGTTGGCTCATGAAAATTTGTTATTGCAGAGATATAAAGCAAATCACACGTATCCGGGTCCCTTGGGACCCATGTTGTGCATTAAAGAGTTAAAAAGGCCCAGAAAATGTTTGTCACCTGGTGCAAGGACCTCTAACAGGTTTATGACTCTTCTGGTTCATGCAAAATATCACTGCCTTCAAATCAGGAGAGTGGGGTTTGATTCCTACACTGGGCTCCTCTCTATGCTACACATATACCAAGTACCCTTGGGCAAGACTCCCAATGTTACTTCCACCTACAGCTATGATTGTAAGTCACTTTGCATAAAAGCATCTGTCAAATGTAACACCAAGAATGCTCATATACACACACCCATGTAAACTCAGGGAGATGCTCAACTCTGAGGATGTTTTCACAAATAGTCCTCTTTAAACGACCGAGCTCAGCCCTCTAAAATTGATCCAAAAATTGGACCAAAAGAAAGGGAACTCTATTTATGTCCACAGTGAGAGTTCGTTTGAAAGGGAATTTGGTTCTCCTTCTATGATAGAGATAACAAATTTGTTTTAGGTTTTATCTGAATTATAATGTCCAGCCAAACAATTTGCAAATCATTAAAATCATATTTTGAGGGCTAGACCCATTCTCAAGACATTCACAGTCAAGCACACACACACCAAGACTTCCTCAGCTTCACAGAATAAGATCCCTAAGCTCAAAAGTTGGTCTTCACGAACAGTTGTCAAACTTTTTTAACAAGTTAATAACCAGGACAGCAGTGGTCGCAAGAACCCAGTTTCGTGCTTGTGCCTGCTTCTTGTTTCCTTCCGACATTTGAGGTACTATAAATTAATGGATAGATTTTAGAATGTTGACAAACTGATTGATTCAACTCCGTACACGATTAAGAATAAAAATGGTAATAAAAAGGTCCTTATGAGCCATAGAACAATTTTTATAAAATCTTTAGATGGATTGTTAAGGAGCCATTTTTGTTCATGAGATTGAAAGAACTAAAATGCTATACAGCCCATTACCGGTTCTAAACCAGTTTTCAAACAGGAATCCCTTGAGAACATTTAAAGTGTGTATAGATATTTAACCATTCTCTCTTGGTTAGAAAGCCCCGACTAAAAGCCACATCAGAGAGTTCAAGATGAAGAGTCAAACTGTCATCATTTTAAACCATTCCTTTAATTATATAGCATCTATTCATTACATGAACACTCATTAGAGCATATTTGAAGTGATTTTAGTGCCTTAAAATGAAAAAAAAATACTGAGAGGAGATAACTATAATAAGGCTCTTTCAATTATCGCATGCCAGTGATCCTCCGAGTTGGAGCTGGAGGATGTGGAAGCCCCATGAACAACATGTTATGTCTTAAGTGCAAACTCAGAGGGGCCCCAAAAAGGTTCAGAACATGATACACACACTGTATATATGTGGCTGATGTTTGCTAGGGTGCCCAGTAATCCACTGAAAAAAATAGAACTTGAGTTTTCAATGTGGTTACCCATTTCAAGTTGTTACCCATGTTCTGTTAGTAAAAACTGTAAAGTTTCAGAAATGTGTAGATATAAATTTCAACTAGATTGCGATTCTTCATTCTTCTGTTATTTAATAAATTACAAGAGCTGTGTAAGTATACTGTCACTGATTGCTCCGCAAGGTGAAGGGAAGGGGAGGACACACTCGGCTGGTGATACAATGTTTTTTAATGAAACTTTGTTTCACTCTTTAGACATACATAAACCTTACACTGTTCGCATTTACACACAAACATATGCTGGACCCGTACTCCTCAAACAAACAAAATAACAAAAGCTTCGGCCGCTCACCTCGAGCCAGGGGAGAACCATTGTAGGCTGGATCTCAATTAGAAAGGTGAGGAACACAGGTCTGCCAACAGAAAGGAAATACACGTTAACATACAAGCCAGATCAAAACCTCTCCTAAAATATGAGAGGACTAACAAGCGAACAAGACAAGCCCCTAGGCTGAGAGGGGCTTCTCCAAACAAACCAACTAACAAGCTAAACCTCTACAACGAAAATCTCTTCAAGAATTGGTGTAGGAATGGCACATGAGATATTTTGACTAAGACAGACACAGGGAGAGACGGGACCGGTCAGCTTAAATAAGGAGAGTAAACAAGACGCAGGTGAGACACAGGGAAACGAGGAGCAGGTGAAGGTAATCGAGGGGGAGTGGTACAAACCAAGGAGAGACACTAAGAAGGGAGCAAGGGGACCTACAAAGGATGGACAAAAGTAAAGGGACGCACGAGTCAGAAAGGGGAGAAGGAAAAGGGACAGCGAGAACGGGACAAACGAGATGCGGACAGGGCACCCGTCACATACCCTTTGTCAGCCATGTTGTTTTTTAAAGAAAACAAATGCAAATAAATACTTGAGTTCAAACTTTTACTATAATAAATTTGCTTACAAGCAGTGTATATTGTGGTGCGTAACTGTGTAATGTGCAGCCAAAGTTTAAGACTTCTGAACTGCATTATATTTGTAATCTTGCATGCAGGTTTGCAGCAGCTGCTACCGCAGACAACGGTTCCTTATACTGCATTAACTGGTGTGTCACGATTTTTGCTTCTATATTTTCCACAAATAACTGCTATCATTCTTCAAATGATGGAAAGCAAGAATAATTTGGGGCTGTGCAAACAGGTAGAGAAACTCAGTTTTGACAAGAATTTCTAAATCCCTTTATTTATTTGTTTATTTATTGTTTTTTTTTTATTGTTAGAATGTTTACCTTTATTGGCATTTGTGTTTTTCTTTATTGTTTGTTTCCCACATAGACATATATGGTCCCCTTTCCTGGGGCTGTACCACTTCATCTACTTAAGGCACGCCTATAAGGTGAAAACAGTCGTTGCGAACACAGAGTCCTTTGTGTTCATAATGCGCGAGTTTAACCGAACTGGGCTGTGGACTCATAGCGAACCGAACTGAGACCACCTCACCTCCGAGTTTGTTTGGTGTGTTCACATATACACAAAAATGCTGACTAATCAATCTGAGTTCACTTTAAGGGCTGAAATGGACCAAGTCTGAAAACAACCTGAGATTTGAAATGTTTCGGGATCGTGCACCTGTCATCCTAATGGGACATTAATGATGAACTCTGTTATATTTGTGATCTTGCATGCAGCTTTGCAGCAGCTGCTACCGCAGGCAGCTGTTCCTTATACTGCATTAACTGGTGTGATGATTATTGTTAATAGCTATGTATCAACATACGTCAGTAGTAGATAAAGATACACAGCCAGCTAAAGTGGGCTGCCAAAATGTGTCTTGGCCAAAACCAACAATTAGGGATTTGGAATTTGTGAGCAAAATAGGAAGGATGGCATAAACAAATTCCAGTTGGAGTTCCAGTTGGTGGGTTGGTTTGTTGATTTTTTGGGTTTGTTCATTAGTTCGTTGCTTTTAATTTAGCTGCTCTCCATAACTGACCATCCTAGGTTGGGTGGTGATTCCTCATGTTTCAGAAATGATTGGACTTTTGCGAAATAGAAACCCAAGTGTAATCAGTTATTCATTGTTAAAAGGTGAGTGTTATATGTTCTAAATATGTTGTAAAAATACCACTAAAACATGTTTGTTTGTATGTAGTTAGTTTCTACGCAATATTTTCTTTTGTTCTATTATGATGCAGGAGTTCTGCCATGCATCCACATACATTGTGTGAATATTCCATCCACAGTTCCATCTGTCTCAAGAACACCAGAGATCATGTTTCCTAGCACTGAGAAAATACACCTGATACAACAGAGGAAAACAGATCTGCTGATCTTATAGAGACAGCACTAAAGTTATTCCAATTGTTTCTTGGAATATTTACACCAAGGAAACTGCTAGGAGTTTCCAATACTAATGGAATTTGTGATGCTCAAGTTATAGGAGCAGAACGTAGCCCAGTGAAATGCATAAGATTTTAACAAACTGATTAATTTAAAGATATTGTATTTTTAAAGGTGTGTTTAATTTGCAAAGAGCATTATCTGGAAGGTTGCGGTGCTGGACAGTCGTCTTAATGTCAGGAAATCGGCCGTACACTTAGTAGTCTTTGCAACTTTTATGTGAACACACACACTGACCATTCGTCTTTCGCCCGCCTCGGTTTCCACTGGAACGCATTGCAGCCATTAACAGAGCAGAAAAGACATATCTGTGTTATTCACCGCAGGAACCGCACATTCCATCAAGAGCTTGACCAATATCTTGTTCCCTAAGAGCAGCAAATTGCACATTTACAGAAGCTCCATTGCTGTTTATCACCTGGTATGAGGACAAAAAACAGCTCTGTGCTTCGTACAGACACAGATGCAGGAAAAATCACCGGCATTTGTGGAGATAATGAAGATACTCCAGGAAGTACTGGATTTTCCAATTCCCAGAACTCTTATTCGCCTCACTCATGTCACTGCAGTGCCTGTGCTTAGTGTGTAATTTTTATCTACTTTCTTATACTTGATTTCACTTCATAATCGCTTTGTCATTTTTGTTGTAAATACATCCACGGATGGCTGCATCTTTTGAATGTCACAGTGAACTTAACTGACACTGATTTGTCCTTCTCAGATGTTCTCGTATGTTCCCCACTTTACCTTCGGCCGAAGGACGTCTCTTTGTTAACGACTAAGAAATGCTTGAATGCATCTTTCCTGGAACCTGAAAGGTGGTTAATAGCTCTACAGTGATAAAGTCCTGCATTTTAGAATGCCTGTATGAATATGAGGAGTGGTGATTTATTTACATTTTTTTAACAGACACTAAAAGTTAACATTTTTAATCGCAGAGATTAATTGGACTAATTGTGTAGCTGGAGTACCAGGTATATAGTCAAGTTCTAAAACATTTTAAAGGGGATATATCATGCAAAATGTACTTTAGTTATAATAAGTCCATGGGCTACAAAAAAGTTATTTGCACAAAATCACTCTGTTACTCTGTTACTTTTACGCAAATAAACTGTTACTGGCCACGCCCCCCCATGCTTACGCTGCATGTTTATCACAAATGAAAATGTCAGAAAACAGAGGCGCTATCAGCCCTATATGCTGGACCCGAGTTGGACCCAGAGCAAGATGAGCTCAACACTTAATGGTGACCTGTCTTTGCCTGTAGCCGTAGTGCGTGGCATCATATGCATGGTCGTAATACCAGCAGACACCAATGGAGGATCTTCAACTAATTTAGTGAACGGGGCTGGACAGCTGAGGGGCGGTTCTATGCAAATTTCCCTATTATTACATCACAATATGGGAGCTTCCAAAGAACTCATAAAAGCACATGATTCCTCACAGAACTCACAGAAAACAGATGGATGTTTTTTTTCACGCTTGGAGTGTTTATAGGAGCGGTTTATGCACGAATGGAAATACATAAGGATGCAAAAAATTAGTTTTGCATAATTTGTCCCCTTTGATACAAAACATTACTTATTTTTTCTTATATGAACATAACTGACAGTCAGCAATCAGAGCACTATTACATTCTTAATAATTTTCCAGATACACCCAGTAGCCAGGCCTCCCATGTCACATGATGCCACCAATGGCCAAGGGTGAATTGCTTCATCCAATTCAAATGAAGCTACTTACTACCTTAAACAGATATTAACCTGACATGACCGGAGAGCTTTATTAACGTGAGGAGGAATCCTGTGTGCCGGTTTTGTTTTGTCTGCTGGTGTTGATAAGTAATGTGGGACTCGTTCCATTTTTCCTGTAGGTCAGGAACACCTGAGTGCTTGTTCCCCTGCACTTAGAAAATATCTGTGGTACAAGAGTGGAAACCAGATCTTCACATCTTAAAACACAACTCGGAAGGTACTGTGTGTCCTGAAATGTTTACACCAAAGAAACTACTAAGAGATGCTTCTGCAAAGTTTCTAAT
This sequence comes from Rhabdalestes septentrionalis, assembly GCA_037832545.1. Taxonomy (NCBI): domain Eukaryota; kingdom Metazoa; phylum Chordata; class Actinopteri; order Characiformes; family Alestidae; genus Rhabdalestes; species Rhabdalestes septentrionalis. Next base: position 36,032,625 of record JBBMFX010000101.1, on the reverse strand, counting down.
GCACATGGAAGCCCTTGATGCTAAAGTTTCCAGAGCTACACGCCAGTAATGTGATTGGAGAGCTTTGTGTGTTTAGAAAAAAAGTACCTGACAGACCTGATTTTATCAGCTTGTGTAGATGAGTTATGGGAACGCATTACATTTATCACTGTTGGTCATAAATACTTGAGTTCTCATGTTCTCTTGTGCATAGAACAGAAAACAGATGTACGCATCTCTAAATGTAACAGGAAAATCACATCACACAGTGTGAAACTGTTGTGAAATCCATTGTACATTTTTGTACATAATTATGGAAATATTACTCTGTACCACTCACTACTATATAAAGGTTTATATTTAAGCTACTTAGCATCCTGTCTCCTTCCTAACAGCTGCTTTTTCCAAGTATATAAAATTGTGCCATTGTATTACAAGCAATACACTATTTTATAATACATATACTGTGTACAGCACATATATCACTATAATATCACTTAGAATGTCTTTTGTAACTTTCATTCTGTATATATTACATCCTGTGCTTTTTTCTGTTCATTTTCTGTATACATTGCTTCCTGCACCTCATTCTACTATGCATTTTATTCTACTATTTGAAATTTCGGCTAGATGTTGTTCCTGTACTTGAATTACGTACAATGACGTTTAATGTCATCTAATTTCTTCAAGTGAAGCAGTGGGAGCAGTGCATGGTGCCACTGGCAGTCCTGGGATTTGAACCCACAACCATCTGATTGTAGGGGTGACTGACCATCAGGTCACCAGGGTTGGGAACATCTGTGTCCTGAAATGTTTGGCCCAATGAAGCCACTGGATGCTCCTGTGAAGTTTCTATCTGTGATGCTGAAGTCACTGAAGTGCCTGGAGAGTTTTACGTGCTTGGAGAAAAAGCTTAAATGCCAATTTTGTTTTGCCAGCTAGTGCTGATCAGTAACAGGAGGACGACTGTGCTGTCGTGGGCTCACAGCCGCAGACAGAACCTGTGACCTCCCGACGACGGGGCCGCGACACTTAAGACATTTGCACCACTCGGGAGTTCTTTTCTGTTTTTAATCGGAATCTGCCCAGTTGTGAAGAATTTGGAAGACCTCTTTGTTCTAAGGAGCAAAATATTAAAAGAATGTACAATTACTGAAGCGCCAAAAATATTCGTCACTTTGTAAGGACAGAAAGCAGCTCTGTGTCTTTTATAGATTCGACACCAACACAGTCAGACCGAGTCCTGGGACTCTGCATGAGTGAAAAAAAAAGACACAGTCGAAAAATGCTCTTCTCTCTATATATATATATATATATAAATATGAAAAAAATCCCACTTTAATTACATGCTCTCTGATTAATTACACTAAAATAAGCAGCTCTGTTTCTTATATAAACCTGTATATACCTGACACCACAGTAACTCATGATATACATCACATCAAATCTCATTAATTACATGATCCCTAATTAAACTAAATTAAGCAAACACACCTTTGCTGTACAAGTATTTAAAAATACTTTAAAAATACTTTTAAATATTTTAAAAAAGGATTAAGTCAAGATTAATCAACATAACTGACTTTCAACATCTCTTTTTATTTAATTACTGTTTTTACACCACTACAGAAAGAAATCAGATATGCTGCTTTCTTGTTTTGCTTTTAAAACATAGAAGAAGAAAAAAAAACACCAGCTCTTGCTCTCCTCCTCTGAAGACCCAGGAGATGAATGAAAGAAGGGAGCTGACATTCTCTGGCAGCTTGAAGATCACAGGATCGTTGACCAGACACACAGAACCGGTGCTGGATTCTTCTCCACGCGAGTCAGTCATCAATACAGGTGAAGTTCTGTGAGGTCGAGGTCACCATCAGACCGCCGCCCAGGAGACAGACCGACTGGCTTTAGAGCAATAACTATAAACAAAGCTGCATTAAAGTGCAAGGACTGAGAACCAGAGGTGTCAGGATGACATTTGACAAATTTTACAGGAGAGCACAAACAAACTTCAGCTAAATTTCTGATAGTTCCTGTCAGTGCTAAACATTCACAGCTGGATAAAAATACCGTTTTTTTTTCATTGATTCTCTACTCATAATATAATTCAATATATTAAGTTGAGATTAAATTAAAGGCTCATTTTTGGGTTGGAAAATGTTATGTTTAGTTATGTTTAATAGATGTTTAGTTGAACTTTAAAGAAAAAACAAGTGTCTACAAAACGTCTAGTGTGGACTATTCCGATGATGTGTTACCAAAATATTTACTGAACTGAATTTTGAGATTTATATATGCAAATATACTAGATTGGGTAGAACAAAATGTAAACAAATGTTTTACTGTTACAAAGTGTCTAAAGACACAAGGAGCCTAAATAAAGGAATTCCAGCCACTCAGCATTCAGCACCACAAGTATACTGATCACCGCCCCATCATCTGGAACCATCTGCTCCTGGTTCTTCACTGGTTCAGGACTTCAATTAGACGCTCTTTGTTCTGCTTGAATGATTCATACGTAGGTCACTGTGTGTCTTAACCAGCAGAAACATTCCTCTGAAACTTGTCCGGTTCAGGGACTGGACTAGAAATGAGAGTCTCTGAAAGTCCTTCAGGAAGCCTGGAGAACTGTTCTTAAAGAACACTTTTACTACACAGACTCTGACCACCAGGGAAAGTTCATCCCTCCACTTAGACAGCAAAACCAAGAAGAAACACAATGGCTTTAGAATTCTAACAAAAACTTGACGCTTCTCAGTCTGGGTGGGATTTCTGAAAAAACCCCAAATTCTGACTAATCAGAGCCACTCAGTTACAAATATCCACTGAAAATCAGAGGCAGGACAGTCAGAAACACTGTCCAATGCATTACCGATAACAAAGCACCATGACACTTTTTTCAGTGTTTCATTTTTATCTATCTTCTAACACACGTCAAAACTGTGGATCTTAAAAAGAGACTGAAAATAGTTTTGATCTCACCAGCCCTGACTTCTCGCCCAGTCTGTCTCCTACAGGCTGAATAACACAACTTAACATTCAGTTCCTCACTGTGGCCCAATTTAAAATCCATTATGCAAACCATGTCTGCCTCATTCACTCAGGCACACAGTCGGGTCAGAGAATATTTGATTTCGGGGCAAATCAATGAGAAACCTAGTCTTTTCAGCGCAACTGATATAATTTTCAATGAATTCTAATTTAATCAAACAGGACGATACACAGACATAGTGAAGTAATTCCTCTCCAATATACACAATTATTTGGGCGGCAACAATATTTAGTAGCAGCTATGATTATGAGTTTTTAATGGAAGGGGGGAAAGAAGCGCAGTGTTTCAGGAGGCAAAGCTCTCGCAACGACACATTGCCCTGTGTTGCATCACTGCAGTTTTTTGGAGCAATAATCGAGAATTAATTCCCAGTCAGTACCTACAGTTCACGGTGGACATGTGAGAGCCCAACTCAGTTTCATGCTGCGAAATCGCCACACACGAGAAGCCAAAGAGATATCTGAGGGATAAAACCGCGTCACGTCAGCTATTTTACATCAGCATGAGGTTCTTTTATCCCCCTGAAGTTGCAGGAATATCCAGGAATGCAAACCGTTATTTCTTTGAAAGAAAACGGTGATCAGGCCTATAAGAAAGAAACGAACAAAGACAGAGCACAAAGAGAAAAAGAAAGGAACAAAAAATAACAAGAGAAAGAAAAGATAGAAAAAGAATATTTAAAAAGAAAAAGAAGGTAAGGAAAGAACATTACCCATAACTTCATCCTTGACATAAATGTCAACTCAAATGTCTTCTCACCTTTACTGGAGGTTCAGGTCATTTTTACAGATTTTGTTTTTGTTTATGTGGTTCCTTAGCTGAGAAGCAGAAGTGAAGTAAACAGGACAAACAGTGAAAAACAGCAGAACAGCATCTGTATGCTGCTCATGTATTTCATTTATATTTCAGTTTCATGCATTTATATTTCAAATAAGTACTGCTGTTTAGTGATGTGCGATACCACTGATTTCCTTTCCGATCCGATTCCAAGTAAAATTCGGGCTGGTATCGACAATACCGATCCGATACCAATATTTTGTACAAAAATGTAATGTGTTTGAAAAAAAGGTTTTTTTGAGTATAGCTTCATAGTGAATACAAGACATCAGAATACTTGTTCTTGTTGTTTAATTAGGAAGGATTACCAGAACAAGAAATAAAACAAACCTGAAAAACATAAGACATTCACACTTTTCCTCATTCATGACTCTGTTTACGCTCAGCTATTGTTGCGAGAGAGCACATCAACATGCCGCAATGTGTTTATACAGCCATATTAGGGATATTATTGCAGTCAGAAGAGGAAGTAATTTCTTCTAATTTAGGCAATCCCAGTATATATAGTTACTTTCCACTTTGTCCCTGTAAATGATAAACTACAAATTAACCACAAATTACTAGAATATCAATATTTTAATGCGAAAATCGATTCGAAAACATAAATAACTGGTGTTGTAGAAACCGATATTTCAGTATTGAGTGCACATCACTACTCCTGTGTTTGTGAGAGTTTGGACGAGTGAGGTGGTGATTCTGAAGGTCTCAGTCTGAGCAGAAACTAATAATTCATTATTATTTGTAAATATTACAAAGTTGCTTTCCAAAGTGCACCTACAATTACCAAAACATTAAAAATATTCATCACTTCATAAAAGGACAGAAAGCAGCAGAGTGTCATTTATAGAATCAATGCCACAGTAACACCAACCTCCAAGCCCTAGGATTATTCAGGGGTACGACAAAGGCACCAGAAAATGTTCTTACAGTTATCGGCTCATCTCAAACCCATTGTTTTCAAAAAGCTTTGGAAAAAAAGGAAACCTCCCTGTTGCAGTGTTTAATTGGGTCTCACAGTTCAAACAAGTGGAAAACTTGAATAATCAATTCACTTTTCCACCACCTGAAATCTTATTTTGGTGTAAAAATTTATATTTACGGGACCCTTGGTGCTCGTAAGAACAAACGTGGACAGTTGAGGACAGTTTATGAAATCACAAATACTCAAATCTGAAAGAAAGAAAAGAGAAAGAAAATAAAAGAAACAAAGCACAAAAGAAATGTTTAGAATGGAATCTATAGATCTTCATCTACAGACTCTAAAATGTGTTCATATCCACTATCTACTACATGTATTGGCCACACTTTTATTGTTGATCACTAGCTGGATCTTGAAATCATTTTAAATATTTTAATAAACCAGAAAAATACCCTTTTCCAATGTCAATCATTTAAAAATTCAGCAACACTGAGGTGAGCGAAGTGTGTGTGTGTGGTTAAAGCATGGACGTCATCACCATTCAACCAGAGTGGGGCGTGTCCCCCTCACATTTTATAATTATTACCCCCCCACACACACACCCCACCCCCAGCCCACCCCCACATTCAACATAAATACTGAGTTCCCCCAGCAATGCTGAATCTTGAATCTTTGGTGAAACCATCCACTACACTAAACCAATAGAACAACACACACCACTGGAAATCCCAGTAGCCTGTCTCTGCACTGACCATTCTCTTCACCTATTTGTGGTGAGTTGGCGGAAAACCCAGAGCAGATTTCCAGTGGTGTGTGTTTTTCTATCCATTAAGTGGAGTGGATTCTTTCACCAAAGATTCAACATTCAAGATTCAACAGGGGTTTCTAAACACCCCCGCCCCTAAAATGACGAGACTGTACACGCACGCAGCAACCACGCCCCCATCCAAACCCCACCCCCACGTGACCCCCTCACATTAAAAATGCTTCTGAAGTCCCTGGGTTAATTGCCAGAGGTATCAGAAGAGAAGAGTGTAATAATATAAAGTGTTCCCATAGAGGATGTTCTCATTTCAAGTTTGAAGACGCTGGTCTTCACTGACAAATGGAAAGTTGTAAGTCTGGCAATCAGCGAGAGAGATGGCCGAGACAGACAGGGTGACAATGGGCAATCAGAGAGATCACCGTGTCGCATCCTCAAGTGCCTTCGCGCACAAGGGAATCTGATTTTAAGCGGATTCTTTTACTTCTTTTAAACAGTAATATCACCAAGTTTTTTATTTTCATTCAAACATCAAAGCAGAACAGCCCTGCTTCTGAAGGGGTTAGCAAACACACACACACACACTTTCGCTATTAATGCCGTTGAGGCGAGTCAGTGGTGCCGTCCCCGTTGTTGTTGTTGTTTGGGTGCTGCGGATGCATTTTTGAATGGTTTCCATGGTTACAGTGCTGATTACGTGCTCCTTGATTACCCCGCACTGCTCCGGCGCACTCTCCGAGTAAACCCAACCAAAAACAATAAGGATACACGCCACCACGCCACGACACCGTCTTCTAGAAGCTCATAAGAAAAAGAACATAATACACCACATCTGCACTGGATGAGATCTGCGTGCATTTCGAGCTGCTTCATTTCCGAATGTAACTCCTTTTATGAAATAGCGGAGACCTTCTGCACCGTATATTATGACCCCTGCTGCAGCACACACTGTTATATAGAGAGGCTACGTTCGTCTTTATTTTCTGATCTGTATCACACAGTCAGACTCCCACAGTCCGCTTGAAACGTGATGTGCTTGTAGCCCCACATGGCTCGCACTCAATAAGAGGTTTGTTTCTGCATGCCAACACTACATACAGCACACGGGGTGTGTGTGTGGGGGCTCAACACCCCCACTTTTGCTCAAATATGACTCCACCCCCCCACACTTTTGTCAGTTTATATTGTATTAAATTGATTCAATTGTATTTATAACTTGGCATCCCCATCTCAGAACACCCCCACTATCAGGAAAGCCTGATACGCCCCTGACTACATAAATAGGGCAAAAGCTTTTCTTGTCAAGTCTATTTATCTACCACAATATCAAAAATATAATTCACCATCCTGTAGAATCAGGATCAGACTCGCGATTATTGTTCAGGTATGTGAGCGAGCGCATCCAAGGAATTTGATTCCAGTCAATGGTGTCTCTCTAGCAGGATAAAACAGTATGCAGTGACACAGTGAACAATATGCTGAACAATATAATTGATTTAATGATTCTGATTCAATTAAGTTGATGTCGAGCCGGTGAGTCATTTGATGATGTCACACAGATGCAGCGGAGGAACAAAGATGTCCAACAATGAGACACTTTTATTAAAGTGCTCTCTAATATTAACAGACACACTAAACTAAACAGAGGCTGATACCTGTAATGTTCTGGTAAATTTAAATGTAAACAGGAAGTGGGCGGAGTTTAAGCCGCTCAGCTCCTCTGGACCGGACTCCCTGCAGTGCTAGCGTTAGCATGTTAGCTAGCGGTGCTGTTTCAGACACCGTGCAGAACGCTGGTTCTGTTCCTGCACTTTAACTCCGACTTGCAGGTTCTGCAGATCTCTGTGCAGAACGTCGGTTCTGTTCCTGTACTTTAACTCTGACTTGCAGGTTCTGCAGTTCTCATGCTGTTTGTGTTATAGAGTGAAGTATCTCCACACGTGTGTGTGTGTGTGTGTGTGTGTGTGTGTGTGTGTGTGTGTGTGTGTGTGTGTGTTCTCTGCTGATGTGTCTCTCGTCTTGTTGTGGTTTTGTGTTCAATTCTTCACACTAACAGACTCGGCATTTTTATGATAATAATTGGTTCAGTCAAGGAACCCATGTCAGCATCAGCCAATGGGGACACTGCAGATATCTCAAGAAACATTTAAGGCAAACTTTTGCTCACACCTCCTACAGTTCCATTTGGCTCGCTCAAAAAAATAGCTGGAACAGGCAATCAGATTTCAGCAGCCAATAAATGTTTGGTCATGGGTCAGTACATACGTTCTGCCTGGATCCCGCTGATCTCACTTACTCTCTTCCACAGCCGTATTAAACACCACAAAGCTGTTCATTGGGTCTGCAGTCATTTTATCCATATCAAATGCAAAAGAGTTCACTCTCACTGCATGCTTTCCATTTCCAGACACTCATCATCTCATATGTTTCATTTTCAATTGATTCTCGACATCTGAAATCAGTCTTCACAGCTCTATTTGACTCACATATGTGTCCTCCTCACAATCTGCTTGTCTTTTTAATTAAATAAATCCATCCCTCTTAAACAAGACCATCTCATGCATTAAACAGAGATACCGGAGTCTGAAACCAAGTGAGGTCCTTCAGGATCACCTCACACATTCTTGGCATTTTTGCCATCTGTAAAAAGACACACCAAAAGCTGATATTAAGAGATCGTTTTTTAAACAAGGCCTCTTCAGTCAAGCTTCATCACCATCTGTTCCTTATTTACATTTTGTTTGTAGACTCTAAAGTGATAAACGTGGCAATACAACATGTAAGTGAACTGCGTGTCGCAGAAATACACTGAATTTCTCAAAGACATCAGATTTAACGACACAAACCTTGAAACCCAGCACCCCGTTTTAAGAGTTTGCACAGAAGGTCAAAATAACTTTACCTACTATTTTTATTCCATAAACAAAAGCAGTCCTTCATTTTGTTAATGTAAAATATGCTGGCACAAGTAAACTGACTTATGAAACTCACTTAATGCATAAAGCTTCACTGCAGCAATAAAATAACTTTGAATGAATTACAGGTTTTCTAGTCAGCATCCTGCTAGATGAATGGAAATCAAGTAAATGGACATTTTCATTAATTTGATTGAAATTACGAATTACTGAATAAAAAAAATTCAAATCAAATACATTTATGTTACTAAAGTCTTGCAAAAACTGACATTAGTTTTTTTTTTTTTTTATTCTTCAAAATAAATATTATATTTAATTGCTATATTTTTGGGTGGCTGGGGAAAAAACCCTTCGCTATAAGAAATGCACATCAAGCTGCATTTATTTGACATTTTAGAACAGTCTTGTCTGGGGAAAAAACAAAACCAAACAATGCGACGTCTAAGACACATACTTTCGGATACTTCGCACGCATGAATTTCAAGGTGCCACCAAGCGCTTTGGCACTTTTCACAGAATCCATTCCCTTCTACTGTACAGCATATTTCCTCTAATGAATGTCAGAGTAAAAAGTCATAAAAATAGATTGCTTGAAATGATTAAGACTCCGGCACTTTATGGAGCGGCAGAAGGCTCATCATTAGTCCGATCTCCAGAACAGGCTGGCGGGAGGGAACATTGCTCATGAGTGTATTAACTCCAACTACAGGCACTTCACTGGAGGCGCCGCATTGTGGCAGTGACTGGAGCCGAACCCCGCCACCCCTCTTTCAAAAAAAAGCTAAATTTCATAGCACTTAGACGACGTAATTGTGGCCGATTGTTGAAATCTGTTCATCTAAATGCCTCATTTCTACCACACAAGCTGTGAAAGTGTTACACTTCAAAACAGTCCTGTGTTAAAACTGTAATTAGCCCCTTAATATGGCTTTGAGCCATATTAGACTAACTCAATGTGTGAAGTTACCAAACAGTTTTGCTCAAACTAGTAAATGGGCTTGTATATCCCCCTTAGAACTGAAGAAAAAATGTGTCTTACAATCATTTTTTTGTGAGTGATTTTCTATCAATTTTGGCCTGAAAAAAAAACACATCAATTTAAATCTCTTTAAATATATATTTTTTCATTTTAATTTCCCAGCATGTCCAGTGTAGAGGACAACGGGATGATTTCTGTGTGAAAATAGAACTGAATTTAGAAAATGAAAAAGTGAGAACACTTTTCATAACCAGACAATTCTGTATCACTCTTCTGTTGCTTGTTGCTTACAAGGACAAAGAAACATGAATTTTAGTTCTACAGTGAGTTATGTGTCTAGAACCTCCTCTGGATATTTAGGTGAGATAGTCCGGAAGGCGTGGGTTCTTTTCGGTTCTGCAAAGGAACATTTTGTATTTTTTGCTCCTCATGTACACATCCTTACCACTGCAGTCCTTGTTCCCAGCATGGGAACCCATCACATGCCACATTCCTGGAGAACCCAGGATGTTCTCCAAAGAACAATATAGGGCCTGATGGGGGAACTCCAAATACTTAAGGAAGATACAGGTGAACACAATGTCCATCATAAAGGATGCAAATTAATGGGCTGGGTCTCAGGAGGATATACACTCGAGGAAGTGTGTCTCCAAAAAATTTATCATTCAGTGTGATGACAGACATCCAGATCCCTCAAAGTG
>JBBMFX010000101.1:36009634-36021738 GCA_037832545.1 Rhabdalestes septentrionalis | reverse complement strand
TTTTGAATTCTAAAATTATTAACAAAAAGGGGTAGCATCGTATTTTGGCAAATAAATGAACAGGGCCAAAAGAACAGAGTACTTCTTCCAACATCAATTCTGTTCATTAGAGCCAGGGACGTGCAACAGGTGCTTATCTGATGGATTGACTGTCCAGGTGGTGGTAAAGGTGAGACAGGACTTTCTGCCAACAGACAAGCGATTAGTTTAACCAACCAGAACAGTTCACCTTCAGGCGCCCTCCATAACAACCAAAACTGAAGCAGCAGTATAACACCAAGATAACCATAGTGCACAGGTTGGTTTGTTTCTTTTTAAATCTGCGTTACAGAAGGTAAAGTGGGTAAGACTGCATGTTAAGAATAAGAACAGGGGTAGTGTTTCACACCCAGACCACGTCGGTCTGTAAAATCTTCAATCAGAGAAGAAAGCATGTTTGTTGGCTTTATGAATTTGCTGAACATTGCAAAAGAAGAGAGGCCCATATATGACCATTTGGTGTTCAGAAAATAAAGGAAAAATTCCTAAGGACTTTCACAATGTAACATTTAACATTTCCTTTGATGGTAGCAAAACGCTATCCAGTGTGTGGAAAAGCAACAGACTGCAATCATAGCTTGAAAGCTCATGATACATAGCAGGCTGGAAGGACCGATTTGCATATCTGAGGGGAAGAGGGAGATGTGCACATGAGTCACAGGGAGCACAAAGAAATGCAGGCAACAATGCAAACTTGATGAACTGAGGCAGATGCGGCAGAAACCAATACAGCGCGGATGAAAGACGCTCCTCCACTAAAGCACATGAAATATATGTAGTAAAAACAGGACAGTGGAAGAACAGATATGAAACAAAGACTGAATAGAATGGCTAAAGGAGGAGACAACAGTCTTTCAGGGTGCCATTAAACAAGGTAACAAGTGGACTGTATTACTGTAGCCTCCCCAGACATTAGGATTGATTGAAGTACTGATGCATGCGTGAAAAGTAAAGAGACGTTTTTCCCACTGTCCCCCACCTTCGCAGCGGGGGGTGGGGGGTTGGTGTGGGGTGGTGGAAGGTTGGGCGTAGTAAAGGGGGTTGAGGGTTTAATTGCTCAGGGCTGCATTTCCCAAAAGCATTGTAAGCCTAAGAAGTTCATAAAAATGATCTTATGACTGATCTTAATCGTACGGTCTGTAAAGCCTTAAGTGCATCGTAAGTAGATGGATTACTATGACAGCATTTGCAACAATGACGAGCCATTCTACAGCGTGACAATTGTGTTAAGTGCATTTTTGGGAAACGCACGTGAAACAACAATGAACGTTCGCGAAATAACTCATAGAAAATGCTCTTAAGCGCTAAGGTAAAATGTTATTGGGAAACGCAGCCTAGGTCAGTTGCATGCAAATCTAACTTCTGAAGAAAATGGAGTGAACATCCTCCAGAGCCATGTAGCTGACAAAATTGCAGGAAATAATTTAGGCATAGTGTTATCCAGACGCACTTTAAATGGTGTATGTTAGTGAAATGTAATGTTTAAACTCACCCAGTAAATGTTGTGCTGAAAGAGAGTTCCAGTCCTGAAGTACAACCATCCATGCATTTGCTCCATTGTCAAGAGACACCAGCATCCATGGCCAGGAATCCCAAGACAGCGTAACTGTCTTCCCACATCTTCCCACATTGATCTGTGATGGACCTATGGACCTGGATGAATGCTTTGACCTTTGAGGTGTGTTGGGGGGTGGAGAGGCAATGTGGTCCTGGAGGAAGGCTGTGGTCCTGGAGGAACGCTGTGGTCCTGGAGGAACGCTGTGGTCCCCTCAGACGCCGTGCTGCAATGACGATTATATAATTCTTAAAACACCCACAAGATGGCGGTGTATATTGTTTAACCCAATATTACAAAACCGATAACTGATTATGGTAAAATGCTTAAATATCGGAAAAAATATCGGTAAATCGATATATCGGTCAATCCCTAGTTGTGTGTGTTTTGGGTTGTGTTGGGGTTTGTTTATGTGTGTAGAGGTACACAGTCTACCATGAGTGTGAGTAATGGTAGATCTGTGTACCCGGGTTTGTGTGTTGTTAAGGCTGTGCTGCATGTTCACACCCTTTACATGCCACTGCTGTTAAAAGCTCTCAATAAAGCTGAGGAGGATTCCCTTTGAGTTCACCAGGCCTCGCAAGTGCGCCATCCTTTCCCTCGACGATCTCACAGATTGTTACAATATTGTATTCATTCAAATATTTCGGCCAGTTGTTTGGTAGCTTTAGGGGGCGTTCACATATCGCATCTTTTGCGCGCTCAAGTCCATTATTTCACATGTAGACGCGCGGCAGCCGCGCTCATAACGGAAGCGACGCGGTCGCGACACGCCCGTTTTTTTCAGGTGCGTCCGCATCGCGTCGAGTTGAAAACACCTCAACTTTTCAGAACGGCACAAACGCACCACGGTTCAAGTGACAAGATTCAACCAATTAGCTTCCTTGCCTTTTCCGTTACACTGACCAGAGATGGTTTCACGGGAGAAGATCTTTTTACTGATGCTTGGGCCAATTTTTCCTATAATCCAGCTGGTCCTTGTTAAGTCTGAAATAGGGCTTTGAGCCTATTGGATCAGCTGGTGAAATTCCCTGTGTTTTTTCAGTTTTTGAAGAACGTAGTGCATCCAAACACTACAGTATTTTTCGTTGGTTGAAATCCATCGCTGAAATTAAAGGAGAGCACGGCTGATGGTTGCTTAGCAATGACAGACACTTCCGGAGTGCAGGCACCCGAGCGCGTTTGGAAAGAAGGAGAAAGCGACACGCCTCACGTTTTCCACGCGTTATGTTAATGCCCCTTTACTCTCTCCTGATCTCTTTGCTCTCTGTGTCGTCCTGTCCTGCACTTACGGAATCTTGTGGTGTTTCTGTTTTTGTTCTTGTGAGTCACCATGGTCCTGGAGAAACACTGCGGGCCTGACGGATTGTTGAGTTCCTGGAGGAACATTTTTGATCCTGGAGAAGTGTTTTGGTCCTGGAGGAACTTGATTTCATTTCACCGTGTACAGTGTATATGACAATATATCTGCTTAATGTGTCACTGTATATGTTTATATTTATATATTGTGACTGCCTGCCCAGGGAATGACCACCCCCTACAGGCTGGGAGGCCCAAACACACACCTGGAAGCACACAGTTCTGAAAAGACCACAAAGAAACCACCACCACCTCTTTTTAATCTCTTTCCATTCTCCTTTGGGCTCCTTCCAGTCCTCTCCCTTGTCTACTGAAGAGCCTATGTTGTGTAAAGAGTCCTGGCTCCTCCCTTAACACCACTCACCCAGCTCTCATCAAGGGAGAAGCAGGTGCTCCGCCCCCCTCGCCACAATAGATAAATCGATTTTTTTTTAATGGTCTCATTCATAAACCAGTTGCAAGAGGTGCTGTAGGAAACGGTTTATTCTGAGGGAGCAGTAAGAAAATCTCCCTCACACTTCAGGCCAGTCAAAGGAGAATTGGTATAAGGTTCAGTGTTACTTTACTGTCACAAAATGGCAGGACAGTTGTGCATACGTTCAGAGTGTGATGAGACGTTTCTCTATGGGTCGCGGAGAAACATATACAAGAGTCAGGATTCAAGATTTTTATTTGTCACATGCATAGTCATACAGGTACAACACATAGAATTATATTTCACGACAATTTAAATTAAGTATAAAATCTAGAATTAGACACTAATTCGCAGCACCCACGATGTGGGACGGAGAGATTCCGCAGGTCTTTCTTACCCACTACTGTCAGACATTATAACAAAGACTTTGCCTGATGAACATACACATGCAGTCAGTCTCACACACAGGGTAATGTTTTTCTAAAACACCATTAGATGAAACTTAGAGTGCAATGTGTTTCCGTTTACAATATGGTTCTGTTTACAATATGTATGATGCTATCTCATACATAATGTGCAATCTGTGCAAATGTGCAATCTAAAATGTGCAGTCTGGTCTGCTCACTTCTACACTCATATACATAGAGAGAATTTCTACATCTCTGTACCTCTTATTATACCTTATTTTTATTTTTATTTTATTTTATTTTATTTTTATTAATATAAAAATGTCAATCTTGTCTGCTACTTCTGCATTCACATATGTATATATAATGTCTATATCTTTATACTTAGTTTATTTTTATCTTTTAAAAATAAACAAGAAATAAGAAATAAGTACAAGTATGTATGTGCTTAATATAAGCACAACTGAAAAAAAAAATCGAAAAGTTTCTACAACACAAATCTAACATAAATACTTAAGGCTGGATATGGATATGTATTTAAATAAGTTTAGCAGTAGGATTTACTGTGTGCAAATGAATGTTAAACTGCATTGTGCAATATTATCAAGCTAGCACAGCGATGTACGAAAATCATAGTGATGAAGCAGGGTGTGTTACAGAATGATATGTCAGAGTGATGCAACCAAATTGACCAGCAACAATATAGCAACAATAACATGGGAACAGTCGCTCGCAATGTTACTGGCTCTGTTAAAGCCACAAGTTTGGTTAAAGCAGTTGTTTTTCTCTTTCAGGGGAGGTTAAGGTGCACCCAGGAGTTTCTCAGCTGCACTCACGACCCACTGCAGTGTATTACAGTCTGAAACATTACAGACTCCATAGCACACAGTGATGCAACTAGAAAGCAGACTTCTGATGATACTCCTGTAGAATGTGAAGAAGGGAACGATCTAAAATACCATGGAAAATTTTGAAACGATGGTATAAGCAAGAATGTTTCTAAAATCTGGACTTTTTTGTGTAACGTCCTATAACTCTCAAACCGATAATCGACCACAACTGGACTTATCGGTATCAGATAAATATCAGAGAATTAATCCCCCCCACCCCCAAAGTGGCTCAGAGTTTGTGACAGGCATTGAAAAAATTCATAACTTGGTCTCCGAATGAGAAATGTAACAAATTCAAAAGGTATCATTTGTTCTTAAATATTATAATTCAATTAATTACATTCAAATTGACCGTTTCAAAGGGTTTTGGAAGTCACCACACATTCATAAATGAACCATATGACTGAAGAGGACGAAGGCTCATCTGGTTTTCTTTCAGAGATTTCATGCTACATAGGTTTACTACTGAATTCTCATTGTGTGGCTCAGATACGAGTGAGTGGTTTTACTTCTTGTGGGAAAATAACCCCAGAGATGCTGCAGGAAAAGGGTTTAGCACGGTCGGCGGTGCTATTTTCTCAGTCAGAGCAACCAATCAACGCCGCTCCGCTCAGATCCCACAGTGAAATTTTATTGGATCCTGACGTCACTGTAAAATTTGGGACAGCGGGATCGGAGACTAGAATGGATTTGAATCCGTGGGGCTGTGAGAACGATCACGGAGTGTTTTAAGGAGGGAAAAGGATAAGGACATCAAAATCCATTCGCTTGCTTTGTTGCAGCTGTGTTGGTTTAAATTTGTCCACGTTCATTTCCGTCCCTCTCGTCCTCCTTCTCGGTTCGCGCGTTGTCGACAAAGCCGCCTGACATGCGATTGATTCCTGATCACTGTGTTGCTGTTCTGTGCCTCACACACATGGTGTCTTGTGAATCCGTCCAAGCCTGTTCTCCCTGTTCGCCTGGCTTTGTGGGAAATAATGTGAAACCCAGCAGCTAAGAATAAGGCAACGTTTCCAGCCCGGGTTCCAGGGAAATGCCAGCCAGGCAGAATGGAAATTGATTGTAGCCTAGTTGAAAAGGTCACATTAATATTTAATACGAGGTTAAGTAGTTTAAGAAAAAAAAAAGACTAAATGTCACACACACAATGCCGGGTGAAGTTAAGGCAATCGCACGGCTTTCATGAAGCAGCTTGTAAGAAAAGTGATTTTTTTTTGGGGGGGGGTGAAATATAAGAGCTTTATGATAGATTTATGATAGAAACATGGGAACAACGTGAGTAACTGAAGGTAAACATACCTGACATCGTTCACAAATATAAATCACTTTCTAACGAGTCTGTAATTATACTTCAATCTGTCAGCAGTGCGTTTGTGCCGGCTGGAGTGAAATATGAACACAACATAATACTAGCAGTTTGGAAACCTAGACAGCTTGTACGAACCCACTCAGAATATTAATGGTTTTTGTAGTGACATTTACATAATTTGGTGGATACTTTTATCCAAAGAAACGTACAGTTTTGCAAATCGCAGCTGAATCATAGGTGAATGTAGCATTAGGAGTCTTGCCCAAGTTGTAGTGTGTGAATCCAACCACTCTATCCTGCTTGGAAGGCAGCGATATTACAATAATAATAATAATAATAATAATAATAATAATAATAATAATAATAATAATAATAAAAAAATTTATAGAGTGCTTTTAAATCTACTCAAAGATGCTTTACACAGAGAGACGGTACAATAATAGATATACTTCTACACATCTACATATTATCAGACAGTTAAAACAAAGCACTTCACTGTCCAATCACAATATCAATTTTGGTAAAGATTACTTTCAGTCCATCGAGACTGGATTTCAGCCTAAACTATCATGCACATTTAAACTAAACTCTGAGGGATGCTCCATTAAGAGACACAGATTAGGACACTTGTCCCAAATGGGGATGAGACTCCTGCATAGGGATGGGTACCGGAACCGGGTTCTTACTCGGCCCCAGTGCCTAATTATAAAAGGCCGAAGTATCGATAAGCTTTAACGGTAACGGTTTTGCTGTCGGTAATGGAGAAATTAAAAAAGAGAGGGCTCGCGCGCACACAAGACATAGTCTACAACACATCTAACCGCAGGAGACTCCATAATGAACACTCTGGGTGTAGAAACTGGAATTTTATCATTAACAGAGCCTCTCCGAGGATATCGTTTTGGATTCGGACAGATGTCAGCTTAGTTGTTGAAGAGACTTGGATTGATAATGGATTGATATCAGTATCAGCAGATACTGATCGAGGGTATAGTATCACTATTGGTACTGGACACATATATGTGGTACTGTGTGATCCCTAATTGTTTTACGTTCTAACCAAGATATCTAACAACATGCCATAAAATGACTTGGTCAGCAAAAATACTTGGTCCAATGCACCTAGAGATTTAATACAACATTCTATAGAAATAAATCAAGCTTTCGTGGTCAGTTACACATGCCAGTTTACTCTCGGGGCGCCCTGGGTGCCGCAGTCTAATAGAAAGGATTTAATTGAAGCACAAAGCAAACCACAGTGATTAGATGTGTAATTAGCTGCTCTGACTGTCATCTGCTCACCATAGCAGAGCTCACTGACTGGGTGCATCGAGACAAAAGTGTTTTCACGGATTGCACTCTGGTGGAGAGTCCCAAAACAAGTAACCCACATGGGTAGATGTGCTTTCTTCACACTTTACATGTGAGGAACATGTGACTTTTTGTGAGAGAACGGTTCATTTTATATAAACGTTCAAGGATGGCGGCCAGTGTTTCTACATTGGGGAAGAAGAAAGATTTTGGCCTACAGTTCCGTCATTATTAAAGAAAGCAAACACCGCTTTGGGAAAGTCATTAGCACAGGAGTGGACGGAAGCACTGATTGAAGTGTTGTTCACATCACAAGAAGTGGAAGAGAAAACTTCACTATGAGCATTAAATAAATGGTCACATTCACTCTGGGATAACAGATCTGCATTAAAAATGAGGGCAGTGGTGCTTTAATTGAACCTTCTTACATAAAATTGGCAAAACCAAAATATTTAATGTGATTTATAACAATAATTGACACTTTCTGCAATCAGGCATGGTGGCCAAAACAGAAAGACTCCGGAGGAGCTTCTATCCTCAGACCGTTCGACTCCTAAACTAGAACAGGACCCCCCTCCCCTCATAGCATTACATTGAGGGACTGAAACAGAAACTCAGAGGGTCATATCGTATTCATTGTCATATTTCATATTATTACAATGCTGCTATGCTGCTGTACAGGTCCTTACTCTGTTTACATTACTGTGCTTATACAGCAAAATGCATTTTAAAATCCTATTTGCACGCTTATAACTTAAAATACTCGAATTTTTAGCTTTCAGTTTTAATTTGAACACTTTTACTGTGTTCCTGTTTAACTTGTTCTACTTTTTATTTTATATTTGTTTTAAATGTAACCCATTTAATCACACATTTTCACCTGCAAAATAAGTGCATGCATTTTAATCCTTAGACTTCCCTAACACACAATTTTTTCAATTCATGCTGGTTTTGTTAGTGAAAATGTAGGTTTTCGATGGTAAGCCACATAGTCTAAATTTAAACAAATACTTCAATTTGACCTATTTACACCCACAATGTAGTACATGGGTCAGGAACTCCCAGACCCTCTGCGACCAACCATATGCTGCAGAGGCCTGCCACCTCGCATCCACACGCTGGAGAGATCCATTGACATTGATACAATTTAGAGCAGACTACCTGTTTTTTTATTCTTTTGCATTAGCTGCCTAAAGCCAAAACAACACTTTTAGATCTTCCAAAATAATAATTAAAAAATGGCAACAATTGTTTCCAGTGGGATTAAATGGGTTAAATTTGAACTTTTTGTATAATGTTTGCATCATAAATGGAGCGGTACACGATACATTTCACTGTGTGCTGTACTTGTATAACTATGCACATGACAAATAAAGAATCTTGAATCTTGAATGACAGGTGATGTAACCCTACTAAATGAATGGCAACCAGTTGCAGCATGTGCACCTGCCATAACATGCTGATGGAGTAGTTAAGTTAAGGTTAACTGAGGTTCTTTGTAGTGTTTTCACCCTAAAAATACTTTTGAACTGATGGTCCTTTCAAGCAAGTGCAAAGAATATCTTACCCAATAAGTTGAATGAGTGAATAAGCTAAAATAAATTATCTTCTCTGAGGCTTGGTGTGATTACTTAATGCTTGTAAGTCACAGCTCCTTCCCGCAATGTGGATTACAGTTATTTCTGACGACTTTTATTCGAGTGTACCTCACGAGGACGTGCGCATTTGCTGAGCTGTGCTGAATTATTCATAGCTGTGGAATCCTTCAGTCCTCCCGTGACAACTATCATGTCCATCAGAGAAGAAGCCTAATGTCAGATTAGGGCAGTGTGCTGTCCCCAGAGTTCCCCCCCTGAGTCAGTCCTGCATCGCAATCAGTGTGTTGCCCTGAGAAGGCTTAGAGAGGTATGCACGGCATCATGCCGTCTGAGGACACTGATCAATATCTTACATCATTCCATGGGAAAGCATTGATTTCCCTCTCAACAGCAAGAGATTACACTGAGGACTAATTTGAACAAGTGAAAGTATGAAATCATGAATCGGAAAATCAATCATTTTTATTCAATTTTTTTTAATTTTATTTCCTTTATTTTACCAGGTTAGTCATATTGAGACAGTAGTCTCTTTTGCAAGTGAGCCCTGGCCAAGAAAAGACAGCACTTAACTAACAGTATCCACAATAAACAGCACACAACGTAAAAAACATAACATAAGAGAAGAACACCATAAACATACAAAGATATAAAATACAAAACAGGCGATCAGAGGAAGGTGCTTAGAATATAAAAATAACCTAAAAACACTCACATTGATCATTTAAACTATCAGCAACACGTAGTTCAAAATCAGAAAATGGAATGAACCTGTTAAATTTTAAGTTCATTTCAAGCTGAAGGGCCACTGTACTGAAAGGCCATTTTGCCAAGTGTGGTTCTCACTGTAGGCACGTTAAAAAAGATCTTAGATCTTAGATTATATCTATTTTTTGAAGATGATGAAAAAACAGATAAGTATGGTGGAAACAAACCAACCATAATACTGCAGAAGTTATGAAGTTTGACTGGAAAATGTGCCAAAATTACCCACAAGTTCCATGCATGCATACAGGGATGAGACTGGACACAGACACTCTTTAGGGAGGAAAAGTTTCTAAAGGACACATACGCGAGAATCACAGCCAAAGACAAGACATGCAAAAAACTGGCAAATCAGACACAAGTTATAAACTACAACGCAAACATTTAACGAACAAACCCATGAACAATTAGGCAAGATTATTCAAAACAGAAACAATGACACATTAGCAGTTTAAACAAGGACATGAAGGACCCAAAAGCATGGTTATATTCCAGACATGCAAACTAAAACAAATGGCTGTAAACCACAAATGGTGGTTGGTTAGTGTAGTGGATAACATTTTACAAGCAAAACAGTGGGTTCGGTTTCTAACCTGGGCATCACACCACACTGCACTAATAAGAGCCCTTGGGCAAGACTCCTAACGTTACTTTCACCCAAAACAACACATATTTGAATGATGTATGGTACTACACAAAATTTGGAGCCACCCATCCTTTCTTCACATTTCACTTCCAGAGATCCAAACTGTTTTGTAATTGACTGTGTATTTAACACTTCTCCAGGCATCCTAAATGACTTGAAAATTCCCTCCACAGTACATTGACCAGTTTCTGAGGAATGTTTAATGTTGGTTAAGAAACACAGTGACATACATATAATTCAAGCAGACCAAAGGTCCTTTAACTGAAGTCCTGAACCAGTGAAGAACCAGGAGCTGATGGTTCCAGATGATGGGGCGGTGATCAGTATACTGGTGGCGCTGAATGCTGAGAGGCTGGGACTCCTTTATCTAGGCTCCTTGTGTCTTTAGACTGTTTGCAGCCTGTAACAGTGAAACATTTGTTTTGTTTAATCTAATAAGATTATTTAACAGGCAAAAAACTGCATTTTTTACTTCAAATCAAACCATTGGTTTCATTTTTCTTCAAATCACCTCTATGGAATGAGGGTTTCCTCAAGACTCGCAATTTGTACTGTATGTATTTTATTTTTTGATATGTGTAAAGCACCTGAACATAAACTAAAGAACTCGGCAAAAGTACATGTGATGCACGCTGCAGCCCATACAGATGTTTAGCTTCATCTTATAGAAAACCAGGTCTGATATGAATCTATGAGTGGGATTAAAGTGATGAATGTCAACCTTAATTACAGGTAATTCAGGTGAGTATTGTGGGGAAACCTTTAGGGAATTGGAGCCCTTTTGCTGAGCCACTTTGCTTGTGTTGACAAGCCTTTTGCCTTTAGAAAATGAAACATGTGCTGAGTCAGCTTCAGGCTGTGTGGCCGGTCTCACTTTCAGACTCTATATAGTTGATTTAAAAGTATGGGTTTAACTTCATTCAAAGTAATATCTTAGTAGTTTTAAGGGATTTTATTATACTGGAGCTACAATGGTTAGTTCTCAAATTTTGCACATTTTCATCCATCATAAGTTCTATGTACATTTAAACCAAATGTGACCTGCCTTTATGTTGCTGTAAGTTCTTCAAAGTTTCTTTTTCAGTATATTTGTCTGCCTTTATGCTGGGTTGTATTTTTGATCTCTTTTTAAGAGTTAACGAGGTGTATTTTCCTCATGCCTGAATGCATTCTTATGTAATTCGCTGCTATGATCTTCTGAATCTCCCGTGATCCTTTGGGATGTTTGTTATTGTCCCACTCACCAGTACATTCTTGTTTCTTAACAAAAACCAGCAGGACTTTTGAGCCTCATTACAGCCTGCTCTACTGGCACTAGACTGGTTTCTTTCATGTTGACTGACAAGAGCTTTAGAATCCAAATGCAAATGCCACATAAACCTTTAACAATACAGATTGTTTATTTTAGGGGGAATTAAGCAGTGAGTTGGGTCAGGTCTTTTGGGGCAGAGATTTTGGCAGTTGTTTTGTTACCAGTCCTCTAGGAACATAGCAGAACAAGCTTATTTGTTTGTTTGTTTGTTTTTTGTTTGTTTATTTCACCAGCTTCAGACTTCTTCAGGCCAAATGCTTATGGACTGCAGAGTACAACGTACAGTGCTGTGCTATTCATTTCTTCATATTTTGCTTTCAGAAATGCGGTCTCTCTTGTGTGTTTGTGTGTTCTTGAGGAAGAGTTCTCCAGGCTTCCTAAAGGACTTCCAGAGTCTCTCATTTCCAGTCCAGTCCCTGAATCAGACCAGTTTCAGAGGAATGTTCCTGCTGGTTAAGACACACAGTGACCTACGTATGAATCATTCAAGCAGAACAAAGA
>JBBMFX010000101.1:35951127-35971062 GCA_037832545.1 Rhabdalestes septentrionalis | reverse complement strand
GGTGAGTTGGAGGAAAACCCAAAGCTGATTTCCGGTGGTGGGTGTTCTTCTATCCATTAAGTGGAGTGGATTCTCTCACCAAAGGTTCAAGATTCAACAGGACTTTCCAAACACCCCCACCCCCTAAAAGGATGAGATTTTGCACGCATGCAGCAACCCCACCACCAACCAAACCCCGCCCCACAACCAAACCCCGATCCCAACGTAAAAACGGATGCGTCCCCCTCACATAAAAAATGCTTCTGACGCCCCTGAATTCAAAAGTGAACGCAAGACTGATTTGAGTAAATTTTAATCAACTGGATTAATGTTTTTTATTTAATGGATTACATGGATTATACAAATTAAGTTAAATCTACCCGATCTTGTTATTACTGTAATTTCCAGCTTTTGTGGAAACACAACCTGTAATAGAGGTCAAAGCCTGAATAAATCAATGAGGAGCCCCATCAAATAGTGGTCCATCCTCTGAAGACCTTTATTTTCAAGGAACATTTGATTTCTTCTTTTTATCAAAAAAATTGTTTTGCATGTGTCTTTTTTTTTTTGCTATGTAAAGCGACCTTGGGTTTGTGAAAGGCGCTATATAAATGTAACCTCTTGTTATTTTTTATTATTATCTTGACGACATTGAAGCAAAGGAGCAGGACTCTTCTGGTGCGGCAGTGAAGGTAAATGTTCATGTGCATCTGGGATCTGGGTCTTCAGTTGTAGGCCACAGATGCACTTCAGGTTTTATTGATAATATAGTCTCCTCCTCTGATTACTCTATACAACACCCCTTCCTCTTTATGGTTTAGAAAATGGGCCCTAAATTCCACTCCCCTCCCCAAGTCGTCCATTAAACTTCACTGCCTTAAGTACAGGAACACTGCTTCTCTGAACTAATGAATTTATATTATTTCAGGGAAAAACAGGGATGTCTGTTCCTGTTTAAGATACCTGACCTCCTGGAGGACTAGGAGTGCACTGTAATTGTATCTGTACCACCTAATTGCTGTAATTGGTTCTCATACTTAGCAGTAAACAGCACCTAATTAGTGAATCAGCACTGGCGAGTTCAGGAGGAAAGGTTATGAGAAAGTGCAGACAGGAACAGTTTTAAAAGATGACTAATGCACTTCACATGTTCCAGTGTTTAATGACTAGTTGCAGGAACTGGCGATGGTAGTCCCAACAGTGATACGATAATGATGCCTTTATTAGTAGAAGATTTGCATGAGAACTCAGAATGTGGTGTGTTCATTTATCCTATATTGTACGATCTTATGATACACTGCATGAGTCTCTAGCCACCGCTCATTTCTTTATATTTCAAAAAGTTTTTTATACACGTCATAGTGTCATATTGTGTAGATTAAATGAAAGAAATATGAACAAATGTTTTACTGACAGGCTACAAAGTCTGTAAAGACACAAGGAGCCTAGATAAAGGAGGTCCAGCCACTCAGCATTCAGCACCACCAGTATACTGATCACAGCCCCATCATCTGGAACCATCTGCTCCTGGTTTTTCACTGGTTCAGGACTTCAGTTTGATGCTCTTTGTTCTGCTTGAATGATTCATACGTAGGTCACTGTGTGTCTCAACCAACAGAAACGTTCCTCTGAAACTGGTCCGGTTCAGGGACTGGACTGGAAATGAGAGTCTCTGGAAGTCCTAGAGAACTGTTCTGCCAGACTACATTAAACATTTCTTGATATTTTTCTCTTTGGAAGAAAATATGAAGAAATGAGTGGTGACTCAACACTTTTGTGCAGTTCTGTACATGAGAGTGAGATTTAAAGTTATCTTTAACAACAAACTGTGTCCTGCAAACAGCCTTCAGGACAAAAGGGAATGTAATTCCCTCAATATTTTGGAGGCGCTTGAAGCAAAAAACGTGCTGTCGATACAATAAGAAAATCTATGGTGACCTTCACAGGACCGATGTTGTCTGACAGAAAAACAGAGCATTTTAAAACTCGTAGCATTAAAACGTTCCAGAGTTACAGAGCCCAAGGTCTCCTGGAGGCATTCCGGTTCTCGGCAGCCGGAGAAATGAATGACACTCATAATTACCAGCTTGCTGTTGTGTTAACTGGAGCATAATATCATGTGCCCACCAACTTTGCAGTGATGACAAAATACGAACACCTACGGTATCTTTATACCGCGAATACGAACCAATTAGCTGCTGTTGATTCATTGTCAATGAAAGCAGCCGGTGCTGCATTGTTGGTCACATGTTTCAGGGAGGATGGAGATGAGGAGCTCTGGGAATAGCTGAAGGCGTGAGGAGTCATCATCACTTATTATCACTCTCATTTAAATTGCCAATCATCTGTGATAGACTACCAGTCAAAATATTTTATAACAACACATGTTTTTTTGCCATTTATACATTTAATTAATAAACTGCAGGTTTTTATTCTTCCAGAGCATTGGAGAGTTGTTGGGATAATAATAATAAAATAAATCTTTCTAAGAGGAAAGAATCAGTATCAGCGCAGGTCTGACTCCTATTCACTGATTGTTGTTGCTGCAGAGTCAAACTCTAGACTGTCCTTTAACTTTAGATGCACTCGTTAGCTGGTTCAATATCTCACGCTTTTCCTGGTGATCCACATTCTAATTATATTATGTGACTTTTTATAGGTCAACAGGGATGAAATATGACATTGTCTGGTTAATAAAGGAACTCAAACGGTGAAAATACTGTTAATGTATTTGTTAGCTAAAAAATGTTTATATATTAGGAGAAGCAAATGTAGAGACTCTCAGTGTGTGCCAAGACTTTTGATTGGTAGAGTATGTGAACAGAACAGGCAGACTTGGGCTGACCACATCACTTTAGAACAGAATTTATCATCCCTGCTGGAAGAAAACCCACAAAAATCTCTTACATTATAACTTTAAATGAGAGGAGAAAAACAATTTTACCCCCTAATGAGAGATATTGGGATTTTTTCCAAGCAATTCTGGCCCATTTGTGTTGGTACATCCATCACGAAAAGCAAACACATTACACTGAGTGACTGTTATTTTCCAATTATTTAAATAAATCTAGATTTTGGATAAAATGGATTGAAATGAGCCCTGTATTTGTTTTCTTTTCTTTTTAAATACATCATTTAACCACTAATGCATTGTGATCACAAATAAACAATTTATGATGTTTATTTAATCAAAATTGGCTGAATCCAGGTCAGTACAAAGAATGCCAGTCTCTTTTTAGACACAAAGAAAAATCCAGTCAACAAAATGAATTGTCAACATTTCTTTGTTCATAACTACAAATTCCAGTGAATATCATGAAATACTAGAAAGGACAGAGCTGAACTGCTTGGGGTTTAAAATGGTGAGGTTCTCCAGAAGTGAAAATAATTCTGGGGCTCCATGCAGGACCTCTGGTTTGTTCAGAGTTGGTTGGTTTGTCCCACAGCAAGATATTGTCCCAAAACATAAGTCCATGCTCTGCCAGAACCACCTCAGAAAACAGAACAGGATGGAGAACATGGAGTGTCCAGAAGCATCCAGACTGAACCCAGCAAGCTACTTTAGGAGGAACTGGACAGAAGAGAGAAAGCAGAGCACTGATAAGAGCTGCAGCTTCAGTTTCAGTACAACACTACACACACACAACCAGACACTGAAGCGCTTCAGTTTCAGTACAACACTACACACACACAACCAAACACTGAACCGCTTCAGTTTCAGCACAACACTACCAGTGATGGGAATAACGGCGCTATAAATAAACGGCGTTACTAACGGCGATACTTTTTTCAGTAACAAGAAATCAAACCAATTACTGTTTCCCCCGTTACAATGCAGTTACCGTTACTGACAATAAAATGCGCTTTACTACAACTGAGAACGGTTTTCATGCGAGCAGTGTCTCTCTCAGCCATAAGACCTCTGTTTCTCTTGGGTGTGTGTGTGTGTGTTCAGGGCCGGGGCAGGACACATAACCAGTGATGATGATTGGTGTGTCTGTATACGTGTTGTAACTGAGAATGTGATGTTTGGCTTAGATTGAGTACATTTCCATGGTTTGCCAATCAGAGGCAGAGTAGTGCGGGAGTAGTACACACTCGTCAGTCAAAGGCAGCTTTTGCCAGCTGGAAGTTTAAGCACTACTTTTTTTTTTATGTGATGTGCAACTCATGCCCAGGAAAAAAGCGTCTCTCTGCATTGGTGATTAGTGTACAATGTTTTATATTTATTTTATAGTTATAAGTAATTTTATAGTTATAAGTAACGCAATAATTAATTTGCCTGGTAATTAGTTACTTGATGATGTAACTCAGTTACTAACGCAGTTACTATTTGTGAGAAGTAACTAGTATCTATAACTAATTACTTTTTAAAGGTACCTGCCCAATACTGAACACTACACACAGACAACCAGACACTGAACCTCTTCAGTTTCAGTACAACACTACACACAGACAACCAGATACTGAACCACTTCAGTTTCAGTACAACACTACACACAGACAACCAGATACTGAACCACTTCAGTTTCAGTACAGAACTACACACACACAACCAGACACCGAACCATTTCAATATCAATACAAAAAAACAGAAACACTGAGGTGTTCTAAAACATTTGACCAGTAGTGGAAAAAACAAATAAATCAGAATCTGTGTTCGCCGGATGATCGTTTGTATCCGAACCGGAGTTAATGCCAGTCACAGTCACAAATTAAACATTGACACTCTCATGAGGTTGGTCGATTGTACAAACATCATTATCTGCAAATGAATCTAGCAACAATGAGCAAGGACTAATGAAGGCAAGAGTCAGTTTAAATGTGGAGGCGAAGCATCGCAGACTCCAGACTCCCCTGTCTAGAAGATCATTTCCCAAACATGGTTCCACTCCCCGCCCCCCCCCTCTCAACTCTTCCACAGTGAACCAGAGATGCCAGTAATGAAACAGATACTCTACACTCACTGTGTTGACTTTGATTCAGGAGGCTGAGAGCACCCCAATGAAAGCTCCACAAACTATTCACTTCAATCCCCAGCATCCATTTCCAACCTATCAGTAGCCATTACCTTCCAATGCTCTAAAGGGTCAAGGACAAGGGGAAGGAACACTGCTTGTTTATTCCATCAGTGTAAACAGGGGAACAGAAATATTTGCAGCAATGATCGTACCCATAGTTCACAAACACAGACAAAAACACCTTTGAAAAATGTTCAGCTGAGCTCAGGTCAGCGCCCAAATTACCCTAATCGCTGTCTGACAGAACGTTCAACCTGCAGAGACACCCGCCACCATCATTTTACACTCTGAAGGGGTGTTCTTCAAGCAAGAATGTGACTACAGACAGCCTTAACAGTCATTTGAATGTCTGAATGTTCTTTACTTAAAAAAAAAAAACAAGTTCTGATTAAAAAACATAAGAAAATCTTAAAAATCCTAAAGGAAATCTTAAACTTTAAAAAGGTTATTTAACAGTCTGTAGTGCCAATAGGGGTTCTAATGTAGAATATATTATCTTTCTGGTTGTATAGAACCTGCTTTGCGTTTTCACTGCTTCAGGTTGATGACATGTCTGATGCCTCCAGCTTGATAAACATGCCGTCTGTAACCTTGACCTTATCCTACAGTCCTTTCAGACCAGACATTCATTTATGTGGATAAATGCAATGCTGCAACACCCACAGATGGTGTGGAAAATATCGCATAAAACATCACATAAATTACACACTTCTAATGACCGGACATTTTCTAAGAAGCATCTAGCACATTTTGCAAGTATGCAGATATTGACTGTATCCTACTGTTCCAGACAAGTCAGGTAAAGTCAAGTAGTTTTATTTTCAACCACATTCCTCCAGGACCACAATGTTTCTCCAGGACCACAATGTTCCTCCAGGACCAAAATGTTCCTCCAGGACCACAACATTCATCCAGGACCACAATGTTCCTCCAGGACCACAACAATCCTCCAGGTACACAATGTTTCTCCAGGGCCACCATGTTTCTCCAGGACCACAACTATCCTCCAGGAACACAATGTTCCTCCAGGACCACAGCATTCCTCCAGGACCACAATGTTTCTCCAAGACCACAATGTTCCTCCAGGACCACAACAATCCTCCAGGTACACAATGTTTCTCCAGGGTCACAACATTCCTCCAGGACCACAGCATTCCTCCAGGACCACAATGTTTCTCCAGGGCCACCATGTTTCTCCAGGACCACAACTATCCTCCAGAACCACAACATTCCTCCAGGACCACAGCATTCCTTCAGGATCGTGGTGAAACTCAATCCAAACCAACCAAACAATGGCAAAAGACAAAAATAAGTGCAGTTGATGATTGAATGCATTCAACAAAATGACAAATATTGGAGCCATTCATTTTACCGTAATGCAGAAGTAAATAATAACTGTACAAATAATAGCAGCAGCAGGACAGAGAGTGTATAATAAATAACAGGTGTTTACAGTAGCAGTTAGGTTAAGAGTGCTGTGCTTGTCTGTGTGTGTGGATGAAGGATTTACAATTGATGATTCAGTTCAGACCATCTCTCATTGATTCATTGGAAAACTGTTGGAAAACCACACTCACACCCTTTAAGAAGAACTCCCCAAGAAATCAGTAAAACTGCAATGATTACATCTATTACCACAACCACTGAAAAGACCATATGGATGCTTTAATGCTTCTTTTCACGTGAAAGGGTTTGTTTCCATAATGGTAGTGTAATTGGTTCTATATAGCACCAAGATGCTGCTACAAATCGAAAAGGTTTTCTTACACCTTCTGTTAAGAGTGTAATGCCACCACTAACTAGATATTATATTGAAGGAGGACCATACTTGGTCCAGTAGTGATACTAGTGCGGTAGATGTGAGGGCGCATGCATTGTGTTGGAAGAAAGAAATTTTTTTATGTTTTTATGTCAAATCAAGTAGATAAAATCAACCGAAAGCATCCAGCTGGAACTGACCACTGACAAAGAGCTACATGATGATGTGCATGGAAAAAGATTAACTTTAGTCTCTAGCTATACACCAGGAAGGTGTGTTTGTACAATGATGAAGCAATAGTACAAAAATGATGTTCACAGTATTTAAAAGTATCTAAAAATTGTTCTCAGCCCAACAGTAGTGGCATGACTGAGTTACTGTTGGTCTGAGAATAATCCACCAGTCTAACAACATCAGGTCACTGGTGGTCTTATGGTGGTCCTTGCCAGTCATTAACTGTGTTACAGTAACTGTAAACCTGCATAAGGTAGGTGTTTCAGATAAAACAGCCAGGAGTTTTTTCTTGTAGTATTTCTGTTATTTTGTTTACGATGTCTCTATGAAAAGTGTCTCCCATCAGCAATTCTCTGTCTCCGCTATTACATTCGTGAATCCGATCCTGGACGTCTTTTTATTCGACAGTAATCAGATTATGTTTGATGGATACGGCCATATGGCAAACACATAAAACCAAAAACAAAAAAAGACGTGAAACTTAATGGCCCAAGCACTATTGTACCGCAAATGAAAACGTTCAGATCTGATTGGAGTTCGGACGACAGCAACAGCAGAGCCATCTCCACCTCATTCCGGATCTCTGATTAAATGATTATGAATGCACTTGCCCTTGCCTTTGAAGTTTTATTTACTGTTTGGTCTTGCCAGAGTGGGGGAAGAAAGAAAAAAAAATCTTTCCAAATTCAAGAGCAGTCAAGAGCGAGACAAAGGGAAGACGGGGAGTGTACTAGTAGTAGTAGCCCCATGAAGGAGATGCCTGAGGGTATTTCAGAGGACTTCTCCAACTTCAAAGTCTCGGCTCTTCCACGAGAAAGGCCACAGGGGATTTGCCATCAATTTTAGATGATAAAGAGAGAAAGGAGGGTGGGGGCAGATGAACACACAACAGAATGAAAAGCATGACCCGTGTCAGGATTAACACTGTGCTTGTATGAGCTCCAAAAGCAAAGCATGTGGCATGCAGAGTGCTTCATGCATGTTTCCATCCAACAGAATAATATACTGGCCCTGGTATATAGACTCATCCACCCTCCGCCACATAACACAAGCCTCAGGCGCCAGTTCGTACAGGCGGTGTTTAGAGAGCTACCTATATCAGACTCATTCTTCTTCCTCAGCTGATTGTTTCTTGTGCTTAGAGAAGTTACATTAATGGGACCCAACATTCATATTTTTTTCTTTTGATGCACATCTGATGAAGGCAGTTTAGGCCATTTTAATGTAAAAAGTAAATAAAAACATTGTAGCAATGTTGTCTACAAACTTACCAAATACAAATCATTTTATTTTTATTATCAGATGTTTCTGGATTTACAATGTTTTTGTCATCTACATTTGCTATATTCAAATATTATGTGAGCAGAAAAAGAATCAAAATTATAAATGTTTATGTATTTTATTTCCGTTACTGAGATTAGAAATTAAGCCAAGTTAGCAACACTTCTTTATGTTTGGCAAATTAATTGCACCCTTTAAGAAATGGGTATTTAATTATGCTTTTGTAAATGCAACCGTTTCATGAACTTGGCAACCAAATAAAACACATTTCAATGTTTAAACAGAATTTAACATGGATTATTTATTTTCTAAATGACGGAGAAATTTCAATAAAAAATATTATCCAGTCTAACAAATGGAAAGTTCTATATCGAAACCCAGTTTTTTGCCAAGAACAAAAAATGTTATGTTATCATAATGGGACCCAACATTCATATTCTGATGAGATATTTATTTTGCTGTGTGCAGGCAAAACATTTGATATGCATCAGAAGTTAAAAGAGTGACCCCATGTCAACTGGACTAAAGAAACTTAACAGCATTTCAGCCTCTGGCCTGTTCTTGACAGCACAACAATGACAAGCACAGCAGATTTTCAGAGCCTCATTATACTGCTATTCCAACCTCACAATGACATTACCATGGCAAAAGCAGTTAGTAGGGAAGGTCATGGGTAATCGACTACCAGGTTACCCACCTAACATCCTATTCATCTCGCAAAACGCTACTTAAAATCTGAATGTGTGGCTTGTTTCAAAAAATCCCCTAATAAATATCTCATGTGAATGTCTGAGCTCGACAGGGTGGTGGCGCTAAAGGATACACATCGTATTGCCAGAGAGTCTGCTGGAAAATCTCTCAGCATGGACATAAATTGCTTACTTTGGCAAGAAATTGTAAACTGACACGTAAAAAGACATAAAAGTTAGGTAAACTCAAATAGATTCACAAGCCAGTGGATTTGCATGGTTAACCCTTTAAGCAACAGGGTTAAAAAATACTGGATTTTGACATCAACATTTCAAAAGCTTGTGGATTTAAAGGGGTTTAAGATAGAGATCCGTGGGGGCCAAAAGTAATGGAACAGCGGAGCGAGGTAAATGTTTTTTGGCTATTAACCCAGGATTGCCAAGAGCTATTACGGCAAATGAGGGGTCGTTGGAAAGGCTTCACTGAGCCCTATCTAATTGGTGCTTGCCCCGTAGACCTATGCCATTCATAATATCCTTTGACTGCCTCTTCACCAATGATGTGAGGCTTGTTTCCACTCCTATTTACTGAAACTTTGAACAGAAAGATGTAATTTTGGTCTTAAATCAAAGTGCTACATGTCTGCTAACTAGTGACAGGGAATACAAATACTATATTTCATGATATTTGTAACTATAATTTATTCTATTCATTATGATATTATGAAATACTGCAACTTTGGCGCTTAGAGGGTTAAAAGGGGCCATTTACCATAGTGTTAACACAAAGAAAACCATAGGAAACACACACTGGTATGGAATGCATTAGGGGTGGAGACAAATACAAATACGGTATTCGGATTGGCACAAATAATGTGTTTGTTACAAATACCGTATTCAGACAAATACTTTAAGAAATATTTGTATTCTAACCCTGCTTCACTTGGTGAATGGGTTTAAATGCAGAGGAGGAATTTGGTGCTGTTCAAACTGTGTGCAGTGGTGTGTTCACGTGTGACCGATGGATCACTTTCACTTTTAGATATTCCGTCTCTCCGCCCCGCCCCGCCCCTCCTCCATCACACGCTCAAGTTCAGAAGGAGATTCTGACGTTATTTGCACGCTGCATTATGAATACAAATACAAATAAGAATAATTTTCCCTTTTTCAAATACAAATACAGATACAAATAGCAGCTGCTCTGCACACCCCTAGAATGCATGCAGGACTGTCCTGTATTCTGACGTTTCAATCATTTCAAGACATGATTTCATGAATGCAAATTTTCTTCATATCAGCAAGTAATTGCTTTGAAAGACCCACTTCCATCAGAGTTTTCAGGGAAGGTGAATAAATTGTTGATTAACTTTATTTGTTTATTAGTTTTGTTTAATTAAGTACCTACATTATTAATGTCTTTATTATCTGTTATTTTTAAATGAAAAAGTCAGTACTTTAATGACATTTTATTGTATTTAGTTATTTTTTTGCTTATTTTTTATGTTCCTATGTTTGATCTTTTTATGTCATTTGCTTTTCTCAGTGCCTTTTTTTCTAGTGCTCTGCTACATTGTAAACGAGGGTCACTGTCACAGTACTGTACATTTAAATAAAGACAAATTGATTGATTAACTGATTTAAGTGTTGGTTTGTTGATTGGTTGACAGTGTATGATTCTGTGATAAAAAAAAAAAAATCTTACAACAAGAAAACCCATACACTAAGAAGGCTGTCAATGATAAAAAAACAAATAAACATAACCCTGCATGTTAGCTGGAACTGCACCCAAGGACAACACGGTAATGACAGGTATTCGGGACACAAGAGGTCACCTGCCAGCACCATTTAGACGCAGCTTTTAATCTTTCCCCCACTCAGCTGACACAGAGTTCAGTCGAAACCTACTTAGGAAGGCAGGACGTGGTTCTGATTGCTGCGGAGTGGCCACCGGTCGCCGATGAAGTTCAGAGCTCATTTAACAAAGTTGGAGACCTTTTCACCTCGCCACAGCACCGGGTTCAGGATGACAAATGAGCTCCAGAAAGCGGCGAGTTCCCCGGCTACAGCAGCCTCCAGCCCCTTCCACAGCCATTTACTGCCAAACTGCCTGAACAACAGGGCCGGCCTCATACAAACACCTTCATAAATAACAATCTCATCACATTTGCAGACATTTCCCAGAAAATGATGGTGAAAATCGCAGGGCCGAAAATGCCGGCATAAAAAAAACTGTAACATGTTCATGGTATATAATAATGTAAGGCTGTCTGATGGTAGTCTGGTAGTTAATCATGTGATAACAGTCATATTTGTTACAGGTATTTAAAACCACAAACAGTTGTCATTAAACACAACGTTGTGTAAATGGTTTGTATATACATTTCAATTCTGTCTCCAATAACTAATGAACCTAAAATGAAATCCTGGGCAAAATCCAAACACAACATTAATACAAACATTATTAATGCAGCTCCACCCTGACGTATTATCTATTAATAAACCAGACTGAGGTTAGAATCAATTAAATGCACATTAACATTTGGCCTGAATTAAATCATAGCCTATAGAGGTCTTTTTCTTTTGACGTACACCTGATAAAGGCAGTTTAAGCCAAAATGTCAAGGTCATTTTAATATAAAAAGTAAATGAAGACTACAAATGTAGTCTACAAACTAATTTCTGAATTTATCACCAACATTTGCAATGTTCTAATACTATAGGTGAAGGGACGGAATTAAAATATACATTTTTATTTATTTTTTGTCCATTCCTGAGATTAGAAATTAAGCCTCCCTTTGTTTAGCAACTTAACTACACCCTTTAAGAAATGAGTATTTGATAATGCAACCAGTACATAAACTTGGCAAACGAATAAAACACATTTCAATGTTTAAATAGAATTTAACATGGATTATTTATTTTGTAAATGATGGAGAAACTTCAGTAAAAAATATTTGCTATGCCTTACAAAAAACCTTCTTTGAGTTCTATATCGAACCCATTTTTTGCCAAGAACATTCATTATCGAACCCATTTTTTGCCAAGAACATTCATTTCTTCTGCTTTGAGAACATATAGTTCTCTATCTATCGCAAAACAGAATCTGATCCCAATAAAAGGGCAGATTCTGCCTGGAGCTGACACAAAACAAACGTATTACTCAACTTTAAGACTGAAATTGTACATTTTTGCATGTTTAGTGTCATTGTGTGTGTCAGCAATCCTACTGCTTGACCATAATGGAACATTTGGCATTTCCAGATTTCCAGTTCTAGGCCGTACACGTCTCGGATCCCACACAGGGATCGACAGGTCTCGCATTCATAAATCCACTCTGCCTGTATTAATAAGAGCTGTATAAGTAAACCCCTCGATTTCTCTGTGATGTGATATTTTATGTAGTCCTCCTGTTTGCTCCTTGCAGTACGGATGCCTGTCTGAAGCCGTTGCTTAAGTCAAAGTGTGTGATTGTGAAGGGACTTAAGGAATCCCCCAAGCAATTTGTTGTAGGGCTGGAATAGTCTAATGAATAGGCCGAGTCAATTACACAGGGGCTGTTTTTCTTTGTCGTGCTTATTTGTCTTGGCACACTAAGTGCACATCTTGTCATCCAATATTATTAAGAAAAAAACAACTGGGGAAAAATAAAGCATAAATAAGCATAGAAGGAATCACTGACACCGACGCCGCACTCCATTATTCTGTCCCTTCTGCCAGGCTATCATCTCCCCACGCGTTCGCATAATTAATGTTAATCTAGTCAGAGGCCACAGAGTAATCAGAGCTCCAGGGAGTGGACATCACTTGACTATCTAACCTTCACAGCGCCAGCCTGCACCTATTTTTTTCTGGGACACTGAACACCAAAGATAAAGTCACCTCCGATAACCCATGTTGCCAAACATAGTATGTGGTTTCGGCGGCCCTTAAATTATGTCAAAGCTTCCCTGTTTCCAGACCTCACTCTCCCCTCATTGTTGTTTTACTTCTGAAGATACATTTACAGAACTTGAAAAAAAATATTTCATTTTACACCCATTTACTTCCTATATTTGGCCACATTAAACTCTACCATGTCCCTGTGCCTTGAATGTTTATGCTGCTGTTGACCTTTGCCATGTGTCCCTGTTTCAGTTTGTCTTTGTTTTGGTCTTAGACTCTGCCCTGGTCCCGCCCGCTTGTTATCTGGTTCACCTGTATCCTTGATCCTCTCCTAGTTTTTTAATACTTTGCTTCCAGAGATCCAGGCTTTCTTGTGTTTGAATGTGTTGTTGAGGATGAGTTCTCCAGACATCCAGACACGGAACCGGACCAGTTTCAGAGGAACATTTCTTAATCTTTCTTGGTTAAGACAAACAGTGATCCATGTATGAATCATACAAACGCATCTAAAAAGAGCATCTAAGTTTTCCCCAAACATAAACAACCAGCACAAGGATGAGGGGGCGTGGCCCCAATATTAACAAGCAGCATGAGGACAAGGGGGCGTGGGTTAATCATAAACAACCAGCACGAGGATGAGGGGGAGTGGCCTAAACATAAACAACCAGCACATGGATGAGCAGGAGAGGCTTAAACATAAACAAGCAGCATGAGGACCAAGGAATGTGGCCCAAACATAAGCAACCAGCAGGATTCAGCTGTACTCAAAGGCGGGAGGTTTAAAAGTAGCCAATCCTAGAATGTTATTGGCTGATTGGCTGCTGCCCTGTGACGCTGCAGTCCAGGATTTCCCCCGTGGAGCATTTTGTTCTTCTAAAAGCCCCGTACCTTTATTACTGTAAATTAAATGAATGTATTTTTGTTTTTACCTGTTTACACCAAAGAAACCTTGTTGCATGAATTACAGTCCAGTTTATACAGGGCGAACATCAGTATTTACATTCTAGGACTGCAGGAGTTCATTGTAAACTGTACAGTACGGTTACGGGTTAG
The DNA here is from genome assembly GCA_037832545.1 of Rhabdalestes septentrionalis. Taxonomy (NCBI): domain Eukaryota; kingdom Metazoa; phylum Chordata; class Actinopteri; order Characiformes; family Alestidae; genus Rhabdalestes; species Rhabdalestes septentrionalis. The sequence goes on along the minus strand of JBBMFX010000101.1, from coordinate 35,957,164 downwards.
CTTTACATTTTCTTAAAGCCCAATGAGTTAAAGTGTTTTGTGAGCAAATTTGATGATATGTTTAGGTATGTTTAAGACATGTTTTACCTCCTATAGGCGTTTTTTCTCTACAGGTGCTCTGTTTATCTATATACACCAAATTAAAACGCAGCATGTTTGGGTAGTTTTATATGTATCTATATATTTACATTAGTTTAGTATGAGAAATCCAACATCTAAGGGATAAGATAGACATGTTGGATTACCTCATCAAGCTGTAGTTTTCAAACACCAGTGCTTGTTGCTGCCATTTATTTGCAATGACATTAAGGTTAGAGCTGTCAGTCTCCCGTCCTGACTGTGTGTTCAGGCCCACATTTCCTATTCACTGGCACTGAGCTCTGCTGACACTGCAGGGATCAGGCGGGGTGACAGACCTGGCCAAGGTCGCAAAATCCACCCTTAATTGCGGATGACAGCACTAACCTTATGTTTGTCGTGTTCCTTCGGAGGTGAATTAATTATATGACTTACAAATAATTAAAAAACGAGCGCAGACGGCACTAGCCGGCATCTCACAAAAGCCAAGAACATGCGGCAGGGTTGTAAGAGGTCCCTTTTAATTTAGGTGAAGATCTGAGAGGGAGGATCACTGCAGAACCATCTGGATCTCGGGATCTCGAGGGGACGGAGACGTAGAAACATGAGCGTTCCACCAACGGTGCACTTATAGTCGGATCGTAAACTACAGTGACCTGGTGGTGAGGGAGAGGAAGGTTTTTCTGAGGTTTTGTGAGTGTGTGAGTGTGTGAGTGTGTTTCTGTGTTTGTGTGTGTGTTGGCCTTGTGCTGAGTGCCATTCTCAAAGCAATTTCTTGGAGCAGGAGTGCCTCCACATAGGGATCAGTGTGTGGATGATTACCTCTGCTTCCCTCCACAATAGAGAGCTGTGCAGGCGCTGTTTGTTTGGACCCTCAATCTGCCATGTTTCCCTGCGTACAGGAGCATCCAGACGAAGCGCCGCCGCCACTGCCGCCGCTGCTGCATTACGAATGCTAATTATTGCCATTTAAGGACCTTCTGGGGGTGAAAAGCATGCCCTTGCCCAAGTGGAAAGCTAATTAGAGGTTAAAGGACAGATTCCCACTGCCTCTTATCACATGTTACCGTATGACGGCATTAAAACTGGCAAGAGGTTTCGGAAAGCAGCCGAGAATTTTCAACCTTTAAGATGAATGCAAAATAACGGCTGCTTTTTTTAAAACCCACTCTGCACGGTTAATAATATTTTTTTTATTTATGTGTTGTTATGTGTTTATTTTTTTGGTATCCTAAGCTCAAAGTGTGATCAACAAAAGCAGACAAAATGTACTGAAGTATTTCAGTGATGTTAAAACTGGTTTAAATATGACAAGCTTTGGGTCAAGCAAGATTCCTTTAGTTCAATTTTTTTTGATTATTTACATCAGGTTTATTTAAAGAGAGATAAATCTGCCATTGTCTATTCAGATCACATTGGGTTTATAGGTATTATTACATAAATCTCATTCTTAATTGTTTCATTTACATGTGACTGACAGATATGCAGAACAAAGTTTACTGGCCTGTTTCTGTTAAATCTCAGTAATTCAAATGGATATAAATTTTATGTGCAATTGAAATACAGAGTGAGTGTGGTAAGAAATGTGATATGGTTTGACAAGGTCTGTAATACTTAGAGGCAATTAAATAGAGAAAAGTTGATTGATGACACCATTTGATGGCCTGCTGCAAATAGTTTAAAGATCTTCAACTATAAAAACCCTTTTTTAACTCATCTAACTAGAATAATATACGAATATCTGAATTAAATTCACCTGAATGCAAAAAACGTACACTTAACATAATCCCAATATCTAGATATTAATTCTCAATGTAAACCGATCTTTAAAACTTAGCTTAACTACTCAAATTAGGATGAATTTCTTTCTTTTTTCAAACTGGTTTATCAATTTTCCAGACTTAAAGCTTGATTTTAGCTCTGCGTCAAATGGTTTTAATCTTGTTACTACACAAATTGTTGCATATAATTAAAAGTTTTCCTAATTTAAAAGTTCAGTTTGGAATTTTAGTGCAAAAAACCTGATCTTCTGGCCCTTAAATCCGTCAATAATCATTTTATTTTCAAGAGATCTTCAGTCTGGCCCTGCCGAGTGTGAGATGATGTGTTTTGAGAGAAAAATAACCAGCTCGAGGATAGATATTCGGAAAAACAGTGGGGTCGAAATGAAGGAATAATGAAGGGAGGAGAAGCAAACAAATAATCCCGTTGCTCAGAGATATTGAAAATGTCAGTGTGTGTGTATGTAGGGTTCCTGTGTTTTCCTCAAGGGTGTGTTTTAAGGGTGTGTTTTATGTGAGAGTGAAAGAGATTAGCATGAGGAACTGGGTCTGTACTCTGACCCACTCCACACCAGCACTGGCCCAGTTCTCAGGTCTCAGATAATAAACCAAAACTGCAATTTTGCACATAACGTCATTGAACCTCGCCGCCCTGCTGTGGTGGGGTGTGTGAATCTTTGAAATGTTCTTTGCACAGTTAAAAGGTTCTTCTCAATGGTGGAGAAATCACTGGTTCTTCAGAAAATGCAAAGAAATATACTGCTCTATGTGGTAAAAAAAAAAAAAAAAAAAAGTCCCACACTTAGAAAGACTTTTTGTAGAAATGTGCCTCTAATTGATTTTATTTAAATAATTTAATGTTTAGAATTTATTTATTTAAATTCCTTAAAATCAGCATAAACATGTTAATTGTGAAAACAATGAAACCGAATCAGTTAAAACTCATTTAAATATGATGAGCTTTGGATCAAGCAAGATTCATTTAATTCAAATTTACAAAATTGTTTACATCAGGTTTATTTAAAGAGAGATACATCTGCAGGTGTTTATTCAGATCACATCGGGTTTATTGGTATTATTACATAAATCTCGTTGTCAGTTGTTTCATTTACATGTGACTGACAAATATGCAGCACATAAAGTTTACTGGCCTGTTTCTGTTAATCAATTGGATGGAAATTTTATGCAATTTAAATACAGAAATTCTTGGAAATGGGCCGAATATTCCTGAGAGTGTACTTTTCAATAAAACTACATTTAAAAATAGTTTATAAATAATGTATAATCAGGTTGTTTAACGAGGTTGTAGACAGTTATTAATCAGTAATAGCAGTTTTTAAACAAGTTGTCATGCATTGATGCAGACTCATAGTTTGGAAGATCTTTCTGGTTGCTGAGCTTATCCTGTCACTTTCTTTGGCACAATGTTAAATTGTCAGCTTCATCAGGGCTTTATTAACATGCTACTACCATTAAAACTCCAGATCTTTAATAAGGAGCTTGTATCAATGTAAGAAATCATTTATAAATTGTTTATAACTGCCTATATGATTTATTAACTGTCTATAAACGAACTAACAAAAACTTTATAAGGGTAGTTTTCTTGTAAACTGGTACAAAAACCTTTAGATTATATTTCAGCTGCTCTGAAAATGTATTATAGTGTCTATATTTGTCACGACTAATTATCTAGGCCCAATAAAAGGGTAGATTCCTTCTAGAGCCGACGTCTACATTCCATAAAATAAGCTAATTGCCTCAATTTAAGACTGATGTAGATATTTGTTGTAGGTTTAGTGTCGCGTGTGTGAGCAAATGCATTCCCTGTCAGGAGACCTACAACAATCCTATAATGGAGCATTTGGCATTCCCAGACACTGTTCTAAGATATACAGTACTGTGCAGAAGGCGCTTATGCAAGTAATTCAAAGCCATTTATGTCAGCACTGGCAACAAAAAACACATTAGAGAACATAAGAGTAAATGCAAACAAACCCCTAAAGCAGAATAAAGCATCAAGATTTCTTTTTTTTTAAACCCGCCCCCACCCAAAACCCCACCCCCACACCAATCCCCACCCCCTGGTTACCCCATCAGTGATTATATTTTACGCTGGCCTCCTGTCTGCGGTACAGATGCCTGTCCGATGCCTTTGCTTGAATCAAAGTGTGTGATTGTGCAGGACTCTGCATGTTTAAGGAGCGGTTTAAGTGAGCTTTAGCAGGTAAATTAAACTCTGCCTGGTGGCATTTGTGATTCAGGGGGGAGGGAGAGTTCCCCCTGTGCTTCTGGAATAGAGAGTGTTTGGCACCTGATCGATATTTGGCCGGGGGAGGAGAGGAGGTGACAGCATGGCTGAGATTTAATTATGAAAGCATGAGCAATAAAGGACTTGCCACTGTGTTGAACTTCTAGCCGCAAGCTTGAGATCTTCTATTTGACAGAATTGTATGTATGTGTGTGCATGAGTGTGTGTGTGTGTGTGTATGTATGTGTGTTAGTGTGCTTGGTTTATCACTATGCAGTACATCAAGAACCACAATTGGTTATTTGAGAGGTGCCATAAAGGAAGCACTTTGGTTCCTAACTTTCCTCGAAATGGTACCATTTCAGTAAAGAAGATACTTTTTGAATATTTTTGAAGGTTCATTTAAAGTGTTGTAAATAATTACAATAAGACTACCCTTATAAAGGTTTTGTTAATTTGGTAATAGACAGTTAATAAATCATTTACAAGCAGTAATAAAACAAGTTATACCAGTTTTCTTACATTGATGCAGGCTCACTATTAAAGATCTGGGTTTTAATTTATACACAGTACATTAATTTACATCAAATTAATTTACTGTGAGTGGTCACACTCTGGAAACATAGGATATAAATTAATTTCAAAGAAATTAGAAACGAAATATTAACGGCTAAAGTGCCTCTGAGTCATAGGGTGTCAACTCACGAATATATTCAAATCAGGATAAAAAGTATCAGTATTTAAAAGTAGAAAGCCACGTTCCTTTTATTTGCAAGTAAAAGCTGTTGATCAATGTTGTATCTGAGCAACGCTGCATCGCTTTTCAACCAGGAATGTATTTATATGTTGAATGGATGTGTGTGTTTATTAAGCATTATTGCAATTAGGAACATGATGAAGGCTCAAGTGGAACGTCAGAGCTTGCATTCACCTTTTGCTCAGTTCTTCTGGAAGGACGTGACTGAAGGAGGTCAGATCTTGGAGGAAGCCGTGGACGGCGGATCCTATGAATCAGAGTCATTCAGAATATTAAATGCAAGAGATAAAAAGAGAGGGGATTCAAAAAGAAGTGCTGGGCGGAAATTAAAATACTCAAGAGGACGAGACTAGTCTTTAAATTCTGTGGGAAGAGGTTTTCAGGGCGCCTTCCTGAAATATGTGGGTCTGAATAACAGGCCGTTCAGTAAATGTAGCTACAGTAGCGTCTAAAAGCAAACGTGAACGTGCTCCTAATTGAAGAGATTTGGGCCTAATTGAACGCTGGATCATTATTTCATTAAAAAGTAGCTGTTTGAGGACAGGGAGCGAAAGGAACGAGGCGTGCGAGGACGATAGTCCTGTAGGAATTAGCCTGGTGCGCTGCGAGCGAGGCTGTTTTCAGCCGCTCTGGACTAATAAGCGGATTGAAATGCGCGCTCGTGCTCCAGATCTGTACTGGTAGCTAATTGAAAAGTAATCTCAGTCTTCTGCTCTCCATACACCCATTCATCCGAGGGCCGGTCCACACTGGCTTCCAGCCAAAGCTGGCAGTTATTCCCAAAAATGAAGAGCAGCAGAAAATGTGATTTAAACCTTATGAACTACCCCCCCACCCGACACACCGCACTCCCCACCCACTCTTTTCTCTTTCTTTTTCAGAATAGTGTGTTAATTATTGTGATGGTCCTATCCTCAGGCCCCACGTCTCAGCAGGTAGCAGCTAATACATGTTCTGTAGCTTCACATCACTCTCCTCTCTCCCTCCCTGTCTGTCTCTCTGTCTCTCTCTCTTTGTCTCTCTCTCTCTCCCTCTCTCTCTCTCTGTCTCTCTGTCTCTCTCTCTGTCTCTCTCTCTTTGTCTCTCTTTCTCTCTCTCTCTCTCTCTCTCTCTCTGTCTCTCTCTCTCTTTTCCTATCCGTCTCCCTCCCTCTCTCTCTCTCTCTCTCTCTCG
>JBBMFX010000101.1:35924487-35935984 GCA_037832545.1 Rhabdalestes septentrionalis | reverse complement strand
TTTGTTCTGCTTGAATGATTCATACGTAGGTCACTGTGTGTCTTAACCAACAGAAACATTCCTCTGAAACTGGTCCGATTCAGGGACTGGACTGGAAATGAGAGTCTCTGGAAGTCCGTCAGGAAGCCTGGAGAACTCTTCCTCAACAACACACACACTCTTCCTCAACAACACATGCAAGAGAGTCTGGATCTCTGGAAGCAAAGTGTGAAGAAATGAGGGGACTTTTGCACAGCGCTATCCGCCAAATGTCTTTATATCACCCAGCCCGAACAGCACGTTTAGAACTGAGTCGAGTACAGTCAGTGAATCACGGCGTTCGAACCTGTAGGTTCTGGATTTTAGTGTTAATGGGACTTGTGGTGTAGCAGCATCAGCATGCCTGCCCTCTGCTTACTCGTCGATTGTCGCTGTTTCAGCTCTAGCGTTGGTATTCGATGTGTTTGTGAGGAAGGAATGATGCATGCCATCGAATTTGCTCGTTAGTGTGTGGTTTAACTGACAAAACCGTATTTGCTGTCAGAACGATAATGTTTCTGTGTTTTAATCCCAAGAGCTTCCCTCTCTCCCTCTTATCCGCCTATGTTCTCTCATGCATGTCCCACGTGCACGTGTACGTCGTTCGTCACGTCGTTTGTGCGTCTCCACATCCGCCATCACTCATCGGCTGCCACACCCGACCTGCCCTAGCCCTGCCCCCACCTACCCTAGCCCCGCCCCCTTTCCACACCCCACCTGCCCTAGCCCCGCCCCCTTTCACTCTGCTGTGCTCCGCTGTGCCTTGGCTGCTCTGTTTGACCTCTGACCTCGCTTGCAGGTGGGCGCGGGAGGAGCGAGGTGCCTTGTCCAGAGTTTGACAATAACAATCAGGGGCAGTCTGACACCCACTGTCTGACAGGCCTGGACAATGAACAGGCTCCCGATGGCCGATTCGCTGGTGAGTGGCAACCTTCGTGGTAGGAGGGGGCGGTGCTGGACGCGCCGCGGAACAGGGCAGTCGGGAGATTGGCAAGGGATGAAACCATAACCTTCCTGTAATTGGGTTTTAATGGAGTTTGTAACTGCACACACTTCCCCTGGTTTCCCCTCTATTTCAGTATTTATACTGTCGGTGTGTTTGGGTGTGTGGGTGTATGGATGTGTGTGTGTGTGTGTGTGTGTTTGAATGTCACCCATCCGGGACATAATCACACGAAGGAGGTGATGCTGTCTGCCAGCTCCTAGACGCTTCGCCTTTCATCCCTCCATCTCTCTCTCTCTCTCTCACGTCCTCACTCACGCCGTCAGCCTCTCTCGCCCCCAGCTCGTGACAGAGAGGACACACGCAAACTCTCGCAATTTCACAGGAGAAAACTGGACAGATTATAATGTAGTAGGTGCATCAGCGTGAAAAACGAGTTTTGAATCTGCAAAAACTTGCTCAGTCCAAAAGCTTTTCAATTTTTATGCGGGAAAAATCGTGTTTTTTACTGAACTGAGTGAGTTTTGAGTGAGTATCGCACATAAAGAGGTCATGTAAAAAATATGTGAGTGGCAGTGTTACCTAAATTAAAATACAGAAAAAACGGATTTGGAATTCACACTTAGAATATTTTAGTTGGACTGTGTAGAGGTTAACACAGCTGCATTGAAAACAGGAGAGTGTTAGTTTCCTAAGTTGTGAAACACCACATAAGTGTCCTTGGGCAAGACTCCAAACATTACATTCGCCTAAACTCGCGATGCGCAAACAGTGTAAGATGTTTTTGGTAAAAGCGTCCGTCAATTTTTGTAAATATAACGTTAATTATAGCTGTTTTATGATCATGTAGTGACCTTTAGGGCTCGGAATCGTAAAAAAAAATATGATACTAATATCAAAACTGATGCTTTAATTCTATTTCTGAACTTATTTTTAGTACCGCCTTTTAAATTATAAACCAGGAGTGGGTGTGGTTTAAACCTGAAACTGGCATATGGAAATAAAGTAAAACAGCCAATCGCCAGCTTATATTGCAAAAAATATTTCGTATTTGATTCACAGTTACTGATAAAACTGACCACTTACTGAAATATGGTATTGAATCGCATGGTGCTTTGGTGCTTGACATTGTGGGACTGTAACTGAATTTCAGGACCCATCCCTCACTTTGAGTGGAGTTTATGCTATTAGATTCATTTGTACTTGCCCATTTATAGTGAAATGTTCAGACAGTGTCACAGGCGTCAGTAAAGAGGGATTTTTAATGATACTTTGATTTCCTGGTGGAAAATCTTTATTTTAATAAGATTCACCGATAATCTCAACTAATTTGCTGCCACTTAATTCTCTCATGCATTGAGTCTTCAGTGTGCCATTCTTTCATCACCCCTGTGCATTTCAGCCTCTCTCTCTTAGTCCAGCTCTCTTTTCTGTGAAAGTCCTATTGAATCTCCTGTTGTGCTGTAAATGTGCTCTCTTTGTCTCTCTCTCTCTTTCTGTCTCTGTTTACATTTTTCCCTCCATCACCCCATTTCTCTCTCTCTCTCTCTCTCTCTCTCTCTCTCTCTCTCTCCCCCTGGATGTCTGTGGAATGGACAGATGAGGACTCGTGTCCTGTTCACATTGAGGAATAGGTATGGACACTATGTGGAGAGACCAGTCACTGAAGACACTGGGTTTGCAGAGTGTTCACACTGGACTGAATATTTTCCTTTTTTATGCTTCACTCTAGTCACTAACAGAGATTTTAATTTGTTTAATTTCTTTCGAATGAACTGCACCACTCAGTTGAGAAGCATCACACTGGTCTACAGTCAAAAAACTTCTTAAATATTTACCCAGAGTGTACTAACTTTGGGTTTCTAATAGTGATGCTCCGATCGATCTGTATCAGCCGATAATCACATTTTACGACTCATCCAATCTTAGGAACCCATCACAATTGGGGATGTAAATGTTTTGGCGCTGCAGTCATGTCATCACCGTTGTGGGATAACTATGACGTTTAGAGAAACAATGAAAAATTTACTATTTGCCGTTTATTTTCCAAAGAAATCTCACGTGGAGGCCCTTAGTCCAAAACATTTAAAACAATAAACCTCATTCAGCACTTAAGAGCCCCACTGTAAAGGCATATTAAAATGTTCACTATATAATAAATACCTATTTGTGATTATTAATACTCTGTTTAAACAACAGTTACATTAGATATTTTACTGTAAAAATGTAACAAAAATATAACAAAGGCAACCTTTATAGTATTTATCTGAAAAAAGTGAATGGTGATACAAGAGTTTACAAATCAGTTATATATATAAGCATCAGAATCGGCCGATCACCTAGACAAAACATCGTTACTTGGTTTCGGCTGCAATAATCTTGATCGGAGCATCCCTAGTTTCTAATAACGAAAATGATCCCTAATAACATTAATTGGCTATCATTTGTAAAATAAGGTACTGGACCAGCACGCCTTGTTACACGGGCCGATGTTTCGGAGTGACCATTTAAATGCTGTATGGAAGTGGGGTGTCTCATTTCAGTGACTAATAGAAGTGTCACAGGAGTAACCTTTATTTAATCCTGTTGTACTGTTAAAATATAAGTGTTTATTTTTAAGGTAAACTGCGTGAGTGATGACGCCTTGTTTATTAGTCAATTTATTAGACAATTTATTAAGCAGTTTATTAAACCATTTCTTCCAGGATAAAAAGTTTTCTGATTCTACTTTTACATGTCAATGCTGATCAGTTTGGTTTTTGAATCGTGACAGATGCTAATAATAAGCCAATTGTTGTAAAAAAAAGTTCTGTGTTTGAATGAATCTGAGCCACTATACAATAGATACAGTGTATTCCTATGTATGACCACATAATTGAAAAGATTAAATATATTTTGAATGGGAGCCAATCAGCCTGTTTTATTATTTGAAGTCAGCTCACCAGAATCAGAATTGGCAGATTTTATTCCCGAAGCAAAAAACTTCCAAACATTTATGGAACCCGTGTTCAGGGCTGGAAGGAGCTCTGACCAGACTCGGAGGACAATAAACAGAAGAGTCTTGTTTTATATAAGACAGTCTTGATTAGTGATCGACCAATATTGATTTTTTTTTACCGATATGATACCAATTATTTGCATGTTTATGTGCCTGATAACTGATATTCAGAACCTTGCATACAAATCAAAACTAGGGGTCTAAAAGTGCAAAAAAAACCAAAAAAAAAAGGCACTGTTACTAAAGTCTTCAATGGTGCATAAACTATATCTACAAGCGACATAAACTACATATCAGTCATTTATATAACACATCTAATGTGTGCATTAATAGCTGTTATGTTTAGCAAGTAAGTATACTTTACCTTTGCACGCAGTTTTCCCTCAGATGCCGTGCTGCAATGGCGAACATGCACGTAATTCTCAAAACACCCACAAGATGGCGGTGTTTATCGTAAACCCGATATTACAAAACCGATAACCGATTATGGTAAAATGCTTAAATATTGGGAGATATATCGGTCGATCTCTAGTCTTGATCCATCTGACCCTGTCGAATAAAGCAGCAGGGTTTCGCAGTGTTGTTTTAATGGACCTCATTTACTTTAGTCAAATCTCTATTTTACTAAGAATTGCTTTAATTGCTTTTTAATAAATGACCAAAAACTATACAAGTAAATACATCTGCACTGTCAAGTAAAAGATTAACCAGGCGCATCAACATAGAATATACAGATTTAAATATATAATTTTATAACCAGAACTATCAATTTTATAAAAACAACTCACGCCAGGAACCAGCATGCAGCCCCTTTTTCCATAGTTCTCTAAGATGATGCTCAAAAATCTGAGAAGCAAAGATAAAAACATTTTTTTTGTTGTTTTTTTGGTCACAGTTTCCCCTTCACTCATTTTCACTTAGATGTTTTGCACACTTTTTCCATCTGAGTCCTCTCACTAAAGCACTCTCTGTCCCGTGTGTGTGTGTATGTGTGTGTGTGTGGTTTGCAGGACTTCTGTACCTGGAAGCATACCAGCGTTCGATAGATCCTCCGTCCCACCACGCGTCCACCAGCAACATCAACCTGGAGGAGCCAGGGGTCACCAACATGGGAACCAGCCCCAAAAACACGCCGAAATCTCGCCGTCGACCCCTCGCCGTGTGAGAGCCCCTCCTCCAGCCCCGTTCCAGCATGAGGGCCATCGGGTTCCCACTCTCGTCCCACAACCCGGGTCAACGCGAGAACTCTCTTCTATTTTTTTCTTTCCTTTCAGTTCTTAATGTATAAATAAGGGTGTCTTCTGTGTGGTTCCCCTCTTTCTGTGCAAAAATACACTTTTGTGAAGCACTGTGTTTACCTTAGCACCTGCACTCACTACGGGCAGGAGTCCTCAGGAGGTCCTGGTTAATGGGCAGACTGGGGCGTTTTTCAAAAGACGCTTCTTCCACCCTGTACTCCCTGACTTCTCCTGATGGGTCGGTGGTGGATAATGGCAAAAACGGCCCAGTTCCATCTCTCTCAGCAGACGGAGGTCCTCACCCACCTTCCGGAGGTCCAGCACCAACAGACTGGACGTTTGCATGCACGGAATCTCCTCTCCTGTCTGACCCCACTCCTTCTTCTCCACAATCTTCAGTGTTTGAATGCCAGTATTACAAATCGTTGCACTTCCCATTGTAATGACTGGAGATGAAAGTCTTCTGCAGGTGTCAGGAAAGTCAGACGATCTCTGAACCCTCGTACACCGGCCTGCCTGCTCCACAGAGGGTGCGATGTAAGACCTCACGGGACGAATTTCAGAGCAATAACGCATCCTCCTCTCGTCCTTTCCTGTCACTTCTGCTGCATCTTACAGCCTGTGCATGTCACAAAGACACTCAACAGCCTGAAGCTACGAAGCTGCCTCACCTGACTTCCACATCGTACTGGCTGTGGTCATGGACAGATAAAAAAATATATTTAAAAAATCACTGAATTCGTGAAAAATCTGCCAAGGAGGGCCAGAAACGGCACGCAGAAAAATGCTGCGATACATTCAATATCACGAAAATTACAATCATGTGTTACGTTTACAGCTGGCGGAGCGTATTGACACAGCTAGCTTGTTGTTGAACAGAACGGGACTAAAATGCTGCTGGTCCCTCTTAGTGATGTATTACAGTCAACAGGTGGTATAAGGATACAGTGTGTATACGAGTTGCCAAGCCAAGTGCCAGTCAGACTGGCGTTCCAGGTTATTTCGAATGAAAATTCATGCATTCCATGTTGCAAGGGTGCACTTGTCCTTATTCGAAGTGTTTACTAGGCTCCTCGGCCAACTAAAGGCACTTTTCCACTGATAAACTGGAACCGTTCTGTATCTAAACTGTACTGTGTTGGTACTGAAGTTGAATCAGGTTCTAAACTGTACTGTGCTGGTACTGAATTTGTATCAGGTTCTAAACTGTACTGAGCTGGTCCTGAAGTTGTACCGGAGTTTCTGACTTGGTTCTCTCCACAGTTTCTGGCCGCTCGTCCCAAAACCGCGTCCATGAAGTGGAACCGGCGGTGAGTTTTTCTGTCAGAGCCGCTTTTGTTATCGAGCTCTTTTATTATTTCTAGTCCTGTTTGAGTGTTCAAGGTTCTCTCTGCGTACTTTATCCGTGTGATGAGAACCGAACCAAGAGAACTTGTTAGTGAGGTCCTGGATCTCCTTCACGTCTCTCTCAGAGTTAAAGATACATTTGTTGGAGTTGTATAAAATGAACACTGAAATTTACCTTCAGCCACAAAAAAACAGTGGCTTCTTTCAATGTTGTCATGAGCATTTTGACCAATCAGAAAGCAGTAATGCAGTCATCCTGGCTGCTGCCCACTTTTGGCCCTGCCGTCTAGCAGCTCGGGTTCGAGTTTCTTTATTTTTAACCGAAGAACTGTCCATGGTACAACGCGGTTCCTTGTGTCATTGGAAAAGTGCCATAAATTGGTTTCATTTTGAGGACGTGCCACTCACTTAAGCTGAAAGCCAATTGTGAAAAACCGAATTCTGCTCTGGTATGTTATTTTAAAGGGATTAGACAGTATAAGCTTCCGCATTTCTTGATTTATCATCAGTGACATCACTGATCACTAATGAATGAAAGATTTCCGACATGCTTTTCGTTTTTCTCTGACTTTTCTGGGGTCCCCTCCTGTGTTTTACAACTTTAATGATGGTAGCCGCCCGTCGTGATGTCAAAAATCCCCCAGATGTCTGTTCTGAACAGATCTGGGTAGAATTTCGTATTTATGACCTCCCGTCCTGACGCCGCGCCAGTTGGCGCCTTTGTTTGTAAAGAAATGTTTTTATTTTTTATGTTATGTTAGCGTTAGCTCTTGTTATTACATGTTAGTCTGTTCTATGAAATATGAATAATGGTGTGAAACCCTAAGAACTGAAACAGCGTCTCTTTTCACAAGTGCACAGTTAGGTTTGTTTTTATTTCCCTAGACCACGAGCGTGTGGTGCATGTGGAAAGTGTAACACAAGCATGGTAGTTTCCGCCGGTACCTACACGTCACTAGACGTCCACTGAAGTAAAGAAATGTAAATTTTGCTGTAGGGATTTACAGTAGATCGCGCCCCCCCCCGCCCCCCAACTCCCTAGTCCTAATGTCTCCAGCCCTTTGCTTCCAGGAGTTTCAGAAACAGTAGGTGTGTTGGTTTAGGAAACCGTACGGACCTTCTTTGTCCTTAAAAATGAAGTGAAGTTGGTTAGATCGTCTCCAGAGGTGCTCGTGTTAGAGAGCTTCCATTTTCGGTGCTCGTGGAGCTGGAAGGCATCGCTGGGACCGTCTCGTTCCGTTTCACTGCTCTCATTCTGCATCCAGTGGGAGAATTACTGTGAACTGCTCCCAGATGAGGAATGAGAACGAGTCTATACATCACTTTTATAGAGTGGATGATAGAAGTTTCAAGGAACAATAAACATTTCTTTGTTTTAAAAAAAGGCCCTTAGTTGCCTCTTAATTCAAATACATTCATGACTGTTCGCATGCTAAACGTCCTGGACCAGGGTTGTGCTGCACACATGTGGGTCTTTTTTGGAGGCATAAAACCTTTTTTTTTTGCATAAAAATGCATTCTGGCTAGATTATTGTTGGGATTTTGGTTGGTCTGTGTTGTAATACAAGACAACTAAGCAGGTCTAGGTGCCTGAATGCTTCCAAAATGCAGCAGAATTTTATTTAATTATGGTAAACATTCTGAGAATTTATATACCTTATATACATTTTATTTAAACAGGATTGTTGATTTTAAAATGCCAGATTGGACAGTTAATATATATACCCTTTCCAATAAATTAGAACAGTATTCAAATTTTTTTTTATTCCAGTTTTCGTGGGTTTTATGAGCTGGAAGCTCAATTTATGTACAAATAAACAACTAAGTTCTTGAAATCATTTAAGTTGTGGGCCCTAAATCTATAATCTATTAGAGTTTAATGGAATTATGGAAGTAAATCAACTTTTCCATTATATTCAAATTCATTGGAAAGGGTCTGTAATTTATTCGGAGACTTTGGCTGATGGAAAATACTGGAAATGTGCCGTTAAGTTCTACTGTGTTTTTTAGGACCAAAATGTGTAACATGTTAAGAATCAGGCAATTTATTTGTACTGAAAATCTATCTGACGTAAAACTTCAATTATATTTACAACATTTATGTAGTAGATCTTCAAGCTTAAAAAAGATTCACTCACAGGTCTTATTTACAAAAGTGGATTGCAGGGGTCACCAACGTGGTGCCCACGGGCACCAGGGGGCCCCCAAGGACCGGTCCAAAATATAGCACAACTCACCAGTGAGCAATGTCTAACATGTAATCTATTTGAAAATGACAATATCTAAAAAAGCTTTTAAGACATGTTAATTATACATGAAGTTGAGGGAAACTTTTACTATGTGCCAAACTTGCAACGTATGTCCTTAATATTAGAAAACCCTTTATTAGGCCTCTGTGTGGGAAATTTGTAGAAACATTTAATCAGATTTCATGTGATTAACTGTACATCTGATCTTCTTACAGTTTAACCTGAAAACCCTTAATCCTTGGAAATAAAAATGCAGTGATGATACCAAATCAAATATAATGTCCTAAATTAGAGTTAAATATCTGAGCAAAGGACCCTGAACTGATTTATCCAATGCGTGTCTGCGTATGACACCTATCCATCACATAAACAATAAAACTCAGGAGCACGATCTCCACTCTTCTGTAAACCAATAACAGAGGGAGTAATGTTACCATGAAGCAGAGCTGGGGGTTTGTGTGCTGATAACGGTTCTGAGTGGAGCTGCGGGGAGTTCCCCACCCACCAGCCAGCAGGCGGGAGATCTTTCTGTCTGGAGCAGGAGAGGCTGGTCCTCAGAGATCAGCTGCATCATGACGGCCGTCCTCGTCTGCGGACTCTGCCTGCTCCTGCTGAGAGGTCAGTACAGCTCGGGGTGGGTTTAAAAGCTGATTTTTATGGAGTTTTGATGGGTGTAACTTAAAATAGGAATAACCCAATATTTATTCAAACTGGTATATTAGTTAAGTCAAGTAGGTTTTTATTGTCATTTCTATCGTAAACACGGTGCATAGTAAAAACGAAAAATGTTCCTCCAGAACCAGCAACAATATATCTTAATCAGGCAAGACAAATCAACTTTCAGTGCAAACTGACAATGGCTACATTCAGGTTAGATATAGTATTTTGACTGGCACTGTATTTAAGCAGCAGAGATGTGTAAAGGATGCAGAACAGAGTTTATACGTGCAAAAAAACTGTTGTGTTTTATACATAAAGTGTATTAAAAGAAAAGCGTATTTTAACTGGTTACTCTTCTGTCTGGAATCTGGCATTTGGTCTGGTCTACTTTTATCATTCTATATAAGTATACTATATATTGTTCTGTTTAACACCATTTCTTTATATCTGATGTTCATGGCATGTTGTGTGAATAGTGGTTATATATTGCTGATACAGTTATTATTACAGTCATATAACTGCACTTTCTTGTCATTTGTGTGGTTCAAGAACTGATAGTCTACAACATTGTAATAAAATCATTCTAACTGTTTATGACTATCACAGATTCTGTACAAACTATTATAAGTTTATGACTAATTTTACTGTTTGTAACTCGATTATAAAGTTATTCTGTGAATAATGATCTCAATAGAGTGTAACAGCTATGAACAAACCAAGTTATAACATGAGTATAATTATATAATTGTTATAAATATAAATTCTCTTATTAACTAAGTTTGTAACTTCTTTAACGATCATGGTCATTTTAATGTTTATAACTATCAAGAAGTCATTCTGTTTTTATAACTCATAAAATTACTCTGTAACTTTACTATAGATCTGTTATTAACTGTAGTATAAACTATTATACTATAAGTGAAGTGATGAACAATTATGAAGCCATTATTTATTTATAATTCTATTATAAAGTCATTCTATTATTTAAAACTGTTGTTTACAGCTCTAGAGAGTCAATCTACTGTTTAACTTGATCCCAAAGACTAAGTATTTTCTAAGTATTATGAAGTAATTAAGTTGTTTATAGCGCTTACAAAGCCATACTGTGGTTTATAACTTTACTATAAGGGTTGTTATTACTGTAGGTAAACTATGAAGTCATTATTTATTTATAATTCTATTATAAAGTAATTCTATTGTTTAAAACTGTAGTTCACGGTTCTAGAGATTCAATCTACTATTTAACTTGAGTCATTCTGTTGTTTATAGTGCTTACAAAGCCATACTGTAGTTTATAACCTTGTTATAAGCGTTGTTATTACTGTAGGTAAAGAGTGAGAGGCACTCTAATGCAGTCCAGTAATGCAGGAGTAATCTCGTACAGTTTATTTAGCTCATAGTTGTGGTTCTTTTAGCACCTGGAGTTTTTCCAAGGAGAACCTGCTCCCCGAAAGACATTCTGGACCACCTCAACCTGACCCGGAACAACGAGAAATTCACCAGCTCCCGCCCTGTCCTGGACTGGACTCACCCCACAGAGGTTTACCTGGACATCGTCCTCACCTCCATCATTACTGTGGTGAGCGTTAGACTGAAAACCCCCCATTCAACAGAACAGAGTCCCTTATAACCAACAAAATCACTTTCAGATTCTCCTGTAATTAATGATGTCATTTATATTACTTCACATTACATTACCATTACATTTGGCAAATGCTTTTATCCAAAGTGACCAACAATCAGCGGAAACATTAAACTTTCAGGACACAGTGAGAATCAGAGGAGGGTCCTAAGTGCTTAAGTCTTGATGTAGGGGTGATGCAAGAAGATAGATTAAGAGAGGAAATGCATTAGGAGAGGAGATGCTCTCAGAATTACTACATAAACTGCAGATTCTTGTTAATGGATAGTTGTTGATTGAGAAACAATAAACGAAAACATGTCAAATAAAGCCAGTTTCCTTTCTGAGAAGAGAGAATCTGTACCAGTGCAGGTCTGACTCCTATTAACTGGCTGTTGGAGCTGCAGAGTCAAATTCTAGACT
>JBBMFX010000101.1:35910644-35922013 GCA_037832545.1 Rhabdalestes septentrionalis | reverse complement strand
CCTTGCCCTCATCACACTCGGTCAGATCTTTAAAGACCCCTCCTTTCCTTTCCTCTCCTCTGTATAGTTTTGGTTTCCCGTCCCACAGGAAGCAGGTCGTCTGAATCTGTCTTAATGAAGAGCCGGCGTCTCCCTCTAGGCCTCGCTAAGTCTGTTTCACTTTTGTTGCACAAGTGCTGGGTCTCTGGGGCTTGAGTTTTAATCCACAGCACCCCTCTCCTTCTCTCACCCCCACCCCCTTTCTCCTATTCACCCTCTGCAAACAGGTATTGACTTCAAAGTGAAGACCATCGATGTGGACGGGAAGAAAGTCAAGCTGCAAGTCTGGTAAAAGTGACCTTCTCTGTTTGCTCTGATTTGTGCCAACATTTTAAGTCCAATATGGAACCCTTTTTTGTTTTTATTCTTTTACAAAAGATGTAAATACAGAACCAGGGAGGATCTCTGAGCCATGTTTCACTCAGTGATGGGTGCTGAGGGAGTGAAACATAATTAGTGATAATTATTAAGCTGCACTGTCGACCAGCCAGATAAACAGTGATGCCTATCGCAGTCTTAAAGGCACAGTACCGTAGAAATACAGGATTTTTGGTGAATAAATTGTAAGTAGTAATAAAAAAGGGATAACATGCATGTTATGGGTGTGTGTTGTGTTGATATGTGTTGTCCTTAACTTGACCTTAAACACACCAATAATTGGTGCTATGGTGGCCTGCACTTCTGGCACACAGGTCCACGTACACCAAGGAAACAGATAGTCTGCGATTCACTGTAAATGGAAAATAAATAGATTGTTATCAGCACACTGTGACAAGGGAGTGCAGCCAACTCCATAAAGTCAGCTGTATCCTGTGAGTCAGTCACACGGAAGTACAAAGTCCATTTGTCACACCTAGTGTGTGTGTGTGTGGGGGGGGGAACATGGGCCTAATGTCTCCTTATGATGTAATATTTTCTGAGTGTTTAGGGTTTAAATGTTTCTGTTTCACAGGGACACAGCAGGACAGGAGAGGTTTAAGACCATCACTACTGCTTACTACAGAGGGGCTATGGTAACACACACACACACACACACACACACACTTGGTAGCAATTAACCATTAATTCTTTATTAACTCACACACACACACACACAGTGTGTTAAACACTGGAATTCATAGTGAACAACTATAATACAAAATATGCCAAATAAAACGGGTTTCCCTTCTAAAATGAAAGAATCTGTAACAGTGCCGGTCTGACTCCAATTGGTGAAAGTTTTCAGCACTTAATAACAAGTATCTACCAGTTATCTGGTCATCCACATTGGAATATTCATTAAACTACACACAATCAGTTTTTCTACTTAATATTTACTGAAGGTATACTTAATAAGCTTTGGTAAAAAAAATAATGTTACAGTATGTTCGCAATTTGAGTATCTTTATTAGCCAGAAAATGGTATATATTTTATTCATAGCTGCTTAGTTACTAAAGTACTTAATGTAAGGACAGTTATAATTATAATGTGGATCAGCAGACAATGGCCATTAAGTGCTGAAACAGTGAACGAGTGCATTTAAAGGTAAAGGACAGTCTAGAATTTGACTCTGCATCACCAACAATCAGTTAATAGGACATGAGACATGCACTGTTTTTCAGATTCTTTCTACAGATCTTCTAAAGGAAACTTGTTTTATTTGACATTTTCAGTTATATCAGCAACTTTATGTATGTTTAACAAAAACAAACCAGCCATTTATGAACTAAATGCTCAAAGACCTGTGGGGTGCCAAAACTTTTGCATGGTAGCGTCCGTGACCTCTTTCATTTCATTTCATTTCAACTGACGCAAAGTCTAATTGACACGGCATCAGTTTTCAGTCACTAGTTGATACTGTGTGAGCTGGTGAAGAGAACACGGGTTCGGTTCCAGATTCCACCTCGGTTCCTCCAGCTGTTGTTTGGAATTAGAAAAGACCATCAGCAGCTCCTGATTTAATTTAATGAAGGTCTGATTGAGTCAAACCAGGTTTCTGATGGAAACTACAGTAAAACTGGGCTTCCAGATGGACCATATTCATATGACTGTATAATGTTATTTGTATTGTAGTGTTATTTAGTACATTTAGAAATAATTATGTGAAAAAATTATATCTCACTAAACTACACACTAAAGATTGTAAATATTAGATTTGCTCCCGGTTAATCTTTTGCACAGTGCTGTACCTGTGAGGTTTCAGTCATTAATTTGTTTTTTTGACCTTTCTTCTTCAATCTCACCTTTCTGTCCGTATCAGGGCATTATCCTTGTGTACGACATCACTGACGAGAAGTCCTTTGAGAACATCCAGAACTGGATGAAGAGTATTAAAGAGGTGAGGCTGCTGTTGTGTGGTTAAATGAACATGTTGCAGAACCAGAAGATTCATCTCCGCTGATCCAGAGATGACTAGTTTGACTGTAGGTAACGTCTGCAAAGGACAAGTAAGCTGCATTGTTATAGAAGTTTCACTTCTCGTCGGGGTGGCAGAGGAACTCCTGGGCTGTGTTCACAGAACATGGGTGTGAACACACAAGGCCTGATTGTTTGCCCCCCAGTGCCTCACGCTGAGACACTGGGGAACCAAGCATGCCTGTCTGTCCCGCTTTCTCCCAGAATGCATCCGCCGGAGTGAGCCGAATGTTGCTGGGCAACAAGTGTGACATAGAGGCCAAGAGGAAGGTGTCGAAGGAGATGGGTGAGAAGGTGTGTAATTCAAATAAACAAGCAAACAAACTCACTCACTGTAAATCAGGTTTGGATGTCCTGTGGTCACATGAACCTTTTCTTTTCATGCAGCTCGCGAAGGACCACGGGATTCGATTCTTCGAAACGAGCGCAAAGTCGAGTATCAACGTCGAAGAGGTGGGAAACAGACTTTTGCGTACATTTGTTGGATTTATACACTGCAGAGTTTATTTTAAAGGAAACCTGTGAAAATAGTCATTACTGCTAGCAATAAATGAGGACATTGATTAGCCTAAAGGCGATACAAGGCCTCTATTTAATATCGGGCACAGCATGGTTGGTCAAGCTTCTCCTTTCAGAAGAACAATAGAAATGGCACCATCATGCTGTACTATGATATAACGGTAAGACATATTAAGAAACAGAGGTACTAGATTACTGAATGCTAATGTTCATAAAACTGCACCATCAGCCAAAGCTTATACCACTCAATCAGATTTTCTATTCACTTTATATTTACTGAAGGTATACTTAATATGCTTTGGTAACAAATAAAGTTACAGGATGTTCACCATACGAGTACCTTTATTAGACAGAACATGGCATATTTTTTTTTTATTCATCACTAATTATTTCTAAAAAAAAAAAGCCACATAATGTGAGGATGATTATAAATATAATGTGGATCAGCAGACATATGAGCTATTAAATTAAATTTCAAAGTTAAAGGCCAGTCAACAATTTTACTCTGCATCACCTCACGCCCAGTTATTAGGATGTGAGACATGCATGTTTGAGATTCTTTCTAGAGATCTGCTAAAGGAAACTTGTTTTATTTGACATATTTTCAATTATAATTGTCAGCGACTTTATCTATTCTTAAAAAGAAAACAATCTGCAGTTTGTAAAATGAATGCCTGTGGGGTGCAAAAACTTTTGCATGGTAGTGTACGTGACGTCTGCATGAGCCTTTCACTACAACTGCCACAAAGTCTTATTGACTACATCAGTTTTCAGTCACTAGTGTGTGAGCTGGTGCAGAGAACACAGGTTCGGTTCCAGATTCCACCTCGGTTCCTCCAGCCTTTGTTAGGATTTAGAAAACTCCATCAGAAGCTCCTGATTTAATTTAATGAAGGACTGATCGAGTCAAACCAGGTTTCTGATGGAACTACTGTAATACGGAACTTCCACCAGAACTCACTGATATATGGAACTATGTATAGTGTATAGTGGAATTTGATTTATTTATTTTTTGGTTTGTTTAGTATATTTAGTCATTTTTACAAATCAGAATTGGTTCTTTGTGTGAAGAACGTCTTTTTGTAAGAATGATGTGAGAAGGGTAAGATTTAGAGTTTCAAAAACCTCCACATATGTACAAATTTTGGAAGAAAGTTAAAATTGTTAAAGAACCTCCATTCTGTGAAGGTTCTTTAAACATTTGAAAGGTTCTTGCCACTTCATAGAAATTGTTTTGCAATGGCATTGCTCAGAGAACCACCTGTGGCACTTTTATAAAAAGGGTTTGAGTTACTTTATAGGCTGTATCCTCCTTTACATAACGTTAAAATTGCCGCTGGAGTTTATTACGGCAGTTGATTATGTTTGATGACGGTTCAAAATCTGATGATTTGAACCAAAAATTGTAAATTATCTAGATGAACTATTTCCGCAGTACTAGATTAAAGGCAGTAACTACAGTCAAACACTTCTGTGCCCATAGGTTTTTACCAATTATATGTTTATTTTCTAACTACAGATGTTTATACTTGTTAAACTTGAAAGTTGTTGTTTGAACTGTAAATGAGAATGTATGAAATAAACCCATTTTTCCTTTTTAAGAAAACAGAATCTGTAAAAGTGCAGGTCTGACTCCCATTAACTTGTTGGTGCTGCAGAGTCAAATTCTAGATTGTCCTTTTACTTTAAATGCACTCGTTACTTTTTCAGCACTGAATAGCTCCTTAAACATCCAACACTCATCTGGAATTCACATTATTATTAGAATTATATGAGGTGGCTTGTTATAGTTCGGAAGCGATTAATAAAAAATATGACATTTTCTGGTTAATAAAGGAGCTCAATTGGTGAAAATACTGTAAATGTATTAGTTAGGAAAGAATACTGGGCGTATTTTAGTGAATATTAAATGTGTAACATGCCAGTTTAGAAAATCTAGTGCACATCAACCTTTTACATTTGAAGTATTTATTTGAAATAACTGCAGTCTATTTTTACGCCCCCAGTGTCCACTGAAATAGTTTGGGATCCGTTTGTTCAGCTCAGGTTCACTTTTGGTGACAAAGATGAGGTCTCACACATCTGAGGCCTATGGCATGTAATGACTACTGATTGTTTGATTTGTTTAAAAAATTCCCTTATTGGTTGTGAAGTTGAATTAAAGACAGTTTGATATTTCTTTGGGTTTTGTGATGACCAGACATGACCCCTTGGTGTGAGGTGTCAACACAGACACTGATGACGGCAGTAACGAGCGTCGATTGTAACCATGGGTAGTTTTTTTCTGTGACCCTGTGGAGTCTCTGGAGATGCCAACGATGCATAAAGCCCACGGGGTCTTGCTAAGCAGTCGGGGCTGACAGTGAGTGGTGGGCCCAGACAGGTGGGCAGTGCTCATCAGTGCTGAAATAGTTCAAATGACATAATGGGGTCTCTTTGGGCCTGTGGCAGGGAGTTCTGCTTCGACAAAAGGTCTTTAAAAGGTCTCGCCCAGGGCCATGGACTGGAAGATTCAGGGCCAGTGTGGGCAAAGCCCCCAGAGATTGCTGGCCGGTCTCCACCAGCATGTGAGGACGTGCCCTTCCATTCTGCCGTGAAGGTGGGGGACCAAACAGACTTTTTCTGATTAACATGAAGAGCCTCATATCGTCTTCCGAGGTTGAACATGTAGCACCAACCGTCTATGCAGGTAAAACCTGAGGACTTCTTTATAATGCTGAGGGGGTGGATGTGAATTAGGAGCTGGATATGTGCTTTGGAACTATTTGCTAACAGGCTGGTTTGTTTTTCACTAGGTGACGAGTGCTGCTTTGGTGTGTTGTTTACTCATAGTGGAACTTTTAAAAGACATTTCATTCATTCAGATTCAGGAAAAGAAATCTGGATCTGAGGTAAAGATTGAAATTCATGGATTTTACCAGTCTGTTAAAAAGATCTTTGATCAATTTGTAGTTGAATAGATCTCCTTTAGTGTGGAGGCAGGTCAGTATAATGCAAAAATGCTTCAGAAGAGTGTAAGTGAATCTGATAGATTTTGAGATATAGCATCATGCACAGAACTCACTTTTCAGTCTTAGGATTGAGAAGTGTGGTGATTTTTCCTTGGTTCATTTGTGAGTCATGTTCCCACTTGAGAGTTATTGTGACTGAAGATGAGGTGTCCAGATCTTCAGAGGTCACCTACTGTTAGAATGTGTTGGTCTATTTGTGGTGAAGAGTGAGCTCACCCATTTACCATGGGCAGATCATCTGTGCCAGAAATGCTTTTAGTATCTATCCACGGCATTACAGAGTCCTATTTTAGACTTTTATGTCCGTAAATGTGTCTCTTTTCATGAACAAGATTGTGAAAAGTCAAATTATGATGCTAATTATTTATGAATAGATGTGTAAAAAAACCTCAGATAAACATCATGTTAACTTTTGGTATATGAATGTGTAAAATAGAGGGGTTTTCATTAAGAGTTATTTTTTCTGCTTCAAAACACAGAATGCAAGTTTATAACAACTCCTGTTAATTAACTGTTAGGAATCTGAAACCTTTAATGGGGATCCCTCATTCCTATTGAGAGAAACTAAGCTTCTGAGCTTCAGAAATGCCTGTGTGCTTACAGGAGGACATTAGCATTCATAGCTGTCTTTGTCAACATCCAGTTATGACAGAACAGAATCTAAGAGTGTCCTGAAGTAATAGAGCCATTTCAGTGTGATGAATGACTTATTATGCTGCGGTATTCATGCGTGGTCAACCCTATTTGTCTCCTTTCATCTTCAGAGCTGCACAGGAACGAGAGCGTCCAGGACAAGCAGGTGAAGGAGGCTCGATCCAAGTGCCGCACTATTGCCTCGCTGCTGACTGATGCACCGAACCCTCACTCGAAAGGTGTGCTTATGTTTAAGAAGCGCCGTCAACGTGCAAAGAGGTACACGCTTACCTGTTTTGGAAGTGTAGATGGCAACAGTTTGAGCAACACAGAAGGCGAAACTGAGGACGAGAGCTTTTTTCTGGGCAGTGAATCCGAGCTGGATGAGGACAACTTTTTGGAAGGACAAGATCCTACCTGGGACAGTGGCTACCTGGACATTTTGGAGAGAAGGACATCAGCTTGCGTGATAACTGACAGAGAGACGGAGGGCAGCCCTGGCCTGAGCGCTACCTCAGGGAAAGGGGCACAGCTTTTTGAGCAACAGAGGAAGAGGACTGATAAGAATACATCCATGCAAGTGACCCCGGCCCCCATGCCCCAGCAACAGGCAAATCCCACTGCCATGTACGCCCCTGTTACTCCACTTGCCCCATTAAACTCTCAAAGTAGCAGCATGGTGAATGGGGAGCCCATGGTGGTGAGCAGAACCAGCATGGTGCTGTCGCCACCAGGTCAAGCTACAATGCAGCCTGTGGCAGGAACCTCATCAGAGCAATCAGATCCTTCCTCTGGAAGCTCGGTCCACAACAGAACTGCCAGACCTTTTGCCCCAGGCTGTGTCAGCCATAGAGCCTCCACTGCCCCGGTCGTCTTCAGACCCAACACTGCCAAGAAAACCCCACTTCAAGCCCAAGCAATATGTGTGGCAACTGTACCAACCCCCTTCTTTCCTGTTGGTGCTGGTGCTGAGGGAAAAAGAGCCACATCTACCACTTCTCTGTACATACCCCCAAGACCAGCCACGGTCAGTGGCCCTCTGTCTGTCTTCTCTCCATCCTCTTCAGTGGCGTCTCCTCCATTTTCCCCACCTGCCCTTAATGGCCTACCTTTCTCCACACAAGCTTCAGAGACAGCTGTGCCTTTCTCTCCTGCTTCTCCTCATATTGCTGCACCTTATATCCAGGCTCCAACTGTGGCTCCCCAGACTTACACTTCTCCACCAGCAAAAACGATGCCCTTTAGCCCTCCTCCAACAGTCGGGGTTAGCAATACATATCAGCCTCCACCAGCAACTACTGTGCCACCGCAGTACTCTTTATCCCCTTACAGCCCATCCCCTGCCGCTCCTCCTGTTCCATCTCCTGTTCCCCCACAAGTTGCTCAAGGTCCAAATATGCAGGTATCACCACCCCACAAAGTCTCCTTCAACCCCTATATCTCGGTGGCGACCACTTCATCTGGAACATCAGTGACCCCCATGGCCCAGCAGTATCCCCTCTCCAATTCGAGTGCAGGAGTTTCTTCTCGGGAGCAAAGGATCTCTGTCCCGGCTTCTCGCACAGGCATCTTGCAGGAGGCCCGTCGTCGCAGCAATAAGAAACCCATGTTTAACAAGCCAGAGGAGAAGAAACCAGTGTCTTACAATCCTGATCTCCTCTCTCTAGTGCAGAACATTGATGAAAGACCCCACACCGGGATAGAGCCTGGCTTTGAGTCAGGCCCAGAAGAGGACATGTTCAATCTGGGGGCTGAGGCCTGCAATTTTATGCAGGCACAACGAGGCAGAATGCCTCCCCCGGTGGCTCCAAAACCGGTAAACAACAGTCTTGAGATTCCCCAGATGGGAGGGAAGGGAGCAGAACTGTTTGCACGCCGACAGAGTCGCATGGATCGCTATGTGGTGGACAAGCAGCCTAGGTCACCGGCACAGCCTCGGGAACCCTCACCTACACCTTCTCTGCCAGGACACTGGAAATACTCCCCCAACATCCGTGCCCCTCCTCCTATTAGCTATAACCCACTGCTGTCACCTTCCTGCCCTCCACTGGCCCAGCGAGGCAATAAGGCAAGTGAGCCTGTAAGGAGCGGGAACAAAACAGCACCCGGACAGAACAAGCAAGGCATAAGAGCTTTGGACTTCATGACCAGACAGCCTTACCAGCTCAACTCGTCCTTGTTTAGTTATGGGGGTGGAGTTCCCCAAACCATTTCCACCTACCAACAGCAGCAGCAGCATCAGCAGAACGGAATTGGCACAACCCTAAACCCACCGAAGCAAGTGAAGGCCCCCCGTGTTTATGAGATAAAACGATTCTCCACCCCTACCCCCATGTCGGCATCCACAAACTTGAGTCCTACAGTTATTGTACCGCGCTCGGCCACCACTCTGGCTGAACCTCTGTGGTACTCTGACATCACTTCGCCTCCTCCCGTAGCTCCTAGAACCGCTGCACCCTTCTCCCCCCAGCCCCCTGCCCCTCCAGCTGCACTGCCAGCCCTGCCCAGGTTCTCCACTGCCCCTGTGCCCAATGCAGTCCCCATCCCAGCACCCGTTCCTATGCAATCCCACACCCAATTCCAGACATCCAAGCAGTTTAAAAGTGCTCCAGAGCTGAGCCCCCTGTCACCCACCCGGGGGCACTCGGGGGTCTCAGGAAGCAGCCAGAACCTCCAGGTGCCCAGACCCCGCTTCAACACCTCCAACATGGGCATCCAGCCCAAGGTCTGGAGGCCTGGCTCCATGCTCTATTAAACTTGACGCCACACCATGACAAACCATGAACCATGGTTACCATAAAGTAACACAGGGTACTTCACCAGAGGCGATCCTACGGTTTGTTGGAGTACCAAGCAAAAATTCACTGCCCCCCCCTTTTTTTTACCATAGTTTAAAGAGTCAGCTCTCGTTCGACATCTAGTGGCTGGGAGGCCCCAAGCGCTGCCTGCCCTGCCTGTTCACAAGATGCACCGCTGCACTTCACTGTGCAATTTCTGTCACAAATCAGTATTGCAATGTTGGCCTGTGGCATTTTGCAGGCTTTGGTGTTTATTAACGAGTGCTCGAATACTTGTTCTCAGTCCTACTCTCAAAATAATAATATTTAATTAAAAATCTGGCAAACAACATATAGCTGAACATCTTGCCATATCATATTACAATGGATAAAGGGACAGAAAACTTTTATTATAAATACTTGTCAGGATTGACTCACCTGGATGGCTTTCAACAGTCAAAACTACATCCAAACAAGTGAACATCTGGGGCAAATTGTATAATTGTAGAAGGGGGTTTAGCTGTAATACATGTTATTTTAAAGTGTAATATTTTGGCAAAATGTGATATGGTTAAAATATTTGTTAAAAACAGAGATACATTATTTTCCAATTCTGAGAACTGTCAGAGACCCACAAGAATGCTCCAGAATTCTACTGGGATTTACAAAAGAAGTTCTAGATCCTTAAATAGGGAACTAAATATCAGTGTCAAGTCTTTGAGTATTGAAAGTGTCCAGCGCAACCTTACAGCACTGATTTCACAGCCTGGGTAATAAAACAGTCACGGAATATAATGACTGCATGTACACGATAGTAATGTTTGAAATCAGCATTTACTTTTGATAAAAGTAAAATGTATGCAAGGAAAATGCAAAAAAATACATTAGTGGAAAGACATTTTGTAAAGAATTGAAAATAGATTTTTTTTTTACATTGCTTTACCATCTGGGGCCATACAAAGGAACCATCAGAGATCTGATGGAGTGAAGAGAGAGAGAGAGAGAGAGAGAGAGAGAGAGAGAGAGAGAGAGAGAGAGGAGAGAGAGAGAGAGAGAGAGAGAGAGAGAAAGAGAGAGAATGAGGGAAAATGAATCTTTCAACACTGAGGTGAAAAATGAAGACATGTGGCTCATTCCACTGCAGAGACTTATGGACCGTTTTTGACTGGAACTCTAGAGGTTTTGTATGTGTCTGAATCGTCACAGGATGTCATGAGAAATATTTCTGAGATATTTGAAGCATCAAAGAAGGAAAGATGAGAGAGATGCTCAGAGAACATGGTATCTGTGTGAAAAGAAGCCTGGTATCCTCAGGAGAGATGGTACAAACCACCCTACACAGCTCTTCACCTGCAGGCCAGAATGCACACACAGTACTGATCAAAAGTCTAGCCAAAATGATGTTTAAAACTTTTTCATATTAATGTGACTAAACTTACTAAATAAATCAAAAAGAATAACTACGAGTAACATTTTACAGTAAACAGTGATGTTGTGTTCACTATATCAGTAAGTTCTTGTGGAAGTTCAGTATTAGGATCAGGAGTTGCAGGAGGAACCGAGTAGGAATCTGGAACTGAACCTTTGTTCTCCTCACCAGCTCACACAGTATCAATTACTTTTACAGACAGAACTAATCCTGATACATTTTACTGCTTTCTGGTTTGTTTGAATGTATTCTTATATAAACTTTGCTGCAGAAAGACTTTGTACAGAACTGCATCTGCGTCTTGATGAACTCATTTAATCTCTTATTCACCATTCTTAACATAAACAAACAAACCTTCTTTCAAGTTATATTAATACATTTATAAAAAGATGTCACTTCTGTCCCACTTAACCCCCACATAAACAATGAAAGCTGTGGTAGGTACCATGTCTTTGCTGGGGTTTGATGTCAGGTTATTGGAAATTACAGTACAGACTTTCTTGTATGTTAGTGACTTTCAGAGACTCTCATTTCCAGTCCAGTCCCTGAACCGGACCAGTTTCAGA
>JBBMFX010000101.1:35859303-35870298 GCA_037832545.1 Rhabdalestes septentrionalis | reverse complement strand
GGGGGGTCCAGAGATGTACACTGACATTTCTGCAAAACAATTTCAGATTACTTTTTCCTTTGGAGAATATAAGCATAATTTAATTATGCTTGGACTTCTGAGCATCCTGAAGGCATGGACAAAATATCCCATAGGATCACTTAACTGGAGCTTAAAGTGGATGCTTGCTTTTTAAAATGGGGAAAAATAGACTCACAAGAATATAGTGCTTCACTGAACACCACAGAAAGTCTTTCCTCCCCACATGTCAGACTCTATAACTCCTCCCCCTTTCACCCTCCCATCAGACGCTATAATTCCTCCCTCTGTCACCAACACACCCATCAGCCTGTATAACTCCTTCCCCTTTCACCCTCCCATCAGAATCTATAACTCCTTCCCCTGTCACACATCCATTAGACTCTATAACTGCTTCCCCTGTCGCACAATCATCCATCAGTCTCTATAACTCCTCCACCGGTCACACACCCATACATCAGACTCCTCTCCCTGTCAAACACAAACAATCATCAGACCCTATAACTCCTCCCCGTCACACACACCCCTAACAGACTCTATAACTCCTCCCCCTGTCACCCTCCCATTAGACTCTATAACTCCTTCCCCATCACACACACCCGTCAGACTCTCTAACTCCTCTTCCTGTTACACACTCATCCATCAGACTCTATAAATCCTCCCCCGGTCACACACCCACCGATTAGACTCTATAACTCCTTCCCCTGTCACACACTCACCCATCAGACTCTATAACTCCTCTCTATCACACACCCACACATCAGACTCTGTAATTCCTTCCCCTTTCACCCTCCCATCAGACTCTATAACTCCTCCCCCTGTCACACACCCACCCATAAGACTCTATAACCCCTCCCCCTTTCACCCTCCCATTAGACTCTATAACTCCTCCCCTTTGTATCACACCCACCCATCAGACCCTATAACTCCTCCCCCGGTCACACACCCACACATCAGACTCTATAAATCCTCCCCCTGTCACACACTCATCCATCAGGCTCTATAACTCCTCCCCCTGTCGCACAATCATCCATCAGTCTCTATAACTCCTCCCCCTGTCGCACAATCATCCATCAGTCTCTATAACTCCTCCCCCAGTCACACACCCATACATCAGACTTTATAACTCCTCCCCTTCACACACACACCCATCAGACTCTATAACTCCTCCCCCTGTCACACACACACCCTTCAGCCTCTATAATTCCTCCCCCTGTCACTCACCTACACAATAAACTGAATAAACTGTGCAAAAACTTGCA
This sequence comes from Rhabdalestes septentrionalis, assembly GCA_037832545.1. Taxonomy (NCBI): domain Eukaryota; kingdom Metazoa; phylum Chordata; class Actinopteri; order Characiformes; family Alestidae; genus Rhabdalestes; species Rhabdalestes septentrionalis. The sequence continues at coordinate 35,869,018 of JBBMFX010000101.1, read as the reverse complement.
GCTACTCAGGGATGCAATTTCTGTCTTATTCTCATTATCGTTACGTGCAATATCCTTATTTTTACATGCAATAGTTGCCGTCGTCTTATCATGTGGGTTTAATTACAGTCAGTATAGGGAACAACTCCAAACCACTACTGGTGTTAATTAGTTTGTGCGAAGAGAAGTAATGACATTTCTTCCTTTCCTGCTCGGAGTGAATGGCCCCTTCCTTACACTGTGTGTGGGTTTCAGTGAGGAGATGCTCTTGCTTTCGGTGATTCAGCTTCCTCTTCGTCTTATTTCCCTCCTCCTCCTCCTCCCCCTCCTCTCTCATTCCTCTGCATGGCTGGCATCCCCGCACGTGCCAGAGCCTCACGTGCGCTGGGCTGCAGATGAGCACACGCGCCGGCTGAATGAAAAACGTCTTGAGCTGCTAAAAATACCCCCGGCACGGGAGTAGGAGGGAAATAGAAACCGGGAGGTTATTTTTACCACGGCCTTTTACAGAGTCAGAATCGTGACTTCCGAGTCTCTGCTCTTTTCATTATTTATCTATTTGTTTCACACGCAACTTCTCTCTTTGAGAAACGCCACCGCGGGGAACCAGGGAGGCGTGCTAAATGCGGCACCGGATAAAAGACAAAAAACTTGTGGGTCCCATGGAATTCCTCGCCACAACACACAAACTCACACACATGCATGTGCACACACACACACCTTGAACCTTCACAGCGATATTCCCCTTCAGCCTCTGTTGAAGAAAGTTTGAGTGCTGACTCATCACAGGTTTCTTTCCATGAGGCCACTCAGACGTGACTCACGACAAACATGAATCTGTTTGGGTGGCAGGCCAGAGAAATGAACTTTTTCTGACGTGCATTGTCACAACAGTACTTTTGATCTTCTTCATATTCTACTTCCAGAGATCCAGACTCTCTTGTATGTTAGTGTGTTCTTGAGGAAGAGTTCTCCAGGCTTCCTGAAAGACTTTCAGAGACTCTCATTTCCAGTCCAGTCCCTGAACCGGACCAGTTTCAGAGGAATGTTACTGTTGGTTAAGACACACAGTGACCTACGTATGAATCATTCAAGTAGAACAAAGAGCATCTAACTGAATCCCTGAACCAGTGAAGAACCAGGAGCAGATGGTTCCAGATGATGGGGCGGTGATCAGTACACTAAACCCCCATTTTCACATTTCAATCCATTGCAGATATTTGAACCACCTTCCTCTGGGCCTTTGGCACCACATGGCGCTTACCAAGGCAAAGAGACACCTGAACAGAATGCTCAGCGACGCCCCCAAACAAAAAACCCCAGCATGAGGATGAGGGGGCGTGGTCCAAACATAAACAACCAGCATGAGGATGAGGGGGCGTGGCCTAAACATAAACAAACAGCACGTGGATGAAGGTGCGTGGCCCAAACATATACAACCAGCATGAGGACCAGGGGACATATTGAGGGTTTACCCTATAAAAATTGGCATTTTAGGAATTTTTTGACCTCCTCACAACAATGCAGTTTTTCCCTTAACACGGGTGTTCTTCGAACATAACCTTTGTGAAAAGTAGGGGGTTCACTGTATACTGGTGGGGCTGAATGTTAAGTGCCTGGAACTCCTTTATCCAGTCTCTTTTTATCATTAGGCACTTTGCAGCCTATCATATTAAAACATTTGTTTATTTTCTTCCATTAAATCTCCTCCATATAACAAAGATAAGACTGACTGACAGGAATAAAATAGACATTTTGTACCAACAAGGTGATTCAAAGTAAGGGATAAAGAACTGAAGGGCGATTCAAGATTTTCGCACAGTGCTGTTTGTGTATGAATGCTCCTCCTTCTCTGTTTAAGAGGTGTTATGCAATGCGGTGACCCTGCAGGGCATAAATCAAGGGCCTGAATGGAACAAGGTTGATCAGTTTCCAGGAATTCCTGCTGCTCTCGCTGGAAACTCATTCATTTGGTGGGATCAGCATGACTGCTGGAGAGGACGCGGCGATTAGTGGAGAAAACAGTCAAGCGCATGGCGCGTTATCATCTAATTGTCACATCACTATTAAGATATTACCCGCGAGCTGATAACGAGGGGAAATTTGGACCACGGGGTCGTGGTGGCATTCAGGCACACGGTGTCAAAATCCCCACATCGCAGCTATGTGTGGGTGTTGCCTAGCAACAGCATCCGCTGGGCTCTCACCTCGCCCCTGGACATGAGAAACCTCAGGGAGGAAATAGTCCGGGTCCACTCTTTCCTTCATAAATCCTCGCATGTTCCGCCTCAAAAAGTTTCCCCTCATCACTTTTGTATTCAGATCATCAGCTTTTAAAAAATTGCTTTGAAAACGTTTTGTGACACTGTTTCCGTGGCTCAGAGTGACTAAACTCGCTGGCCCAGTGCGTTCCAGCCACCACGGGCCCCTCTCACCTTCGGGACCCTTCAAGTTTAGATAGTATTACATTTACGGCATTTAGCAGTTGCCTTTATCCAAAGTGACTTCCATTTCTAGCTACAGGGGACAGTCTCCCTAGCTCAGGGACCCAGTGGTGATGCTGGAGGTGGGATTCGACCCCAGGACCTCATGGTCCAGAGACAAGTATCCTACCCACTGAGCTACCTCCACACCCAGTCCACTGTAATCTCCATCAGGGGGCAGAGTGCTCATAACCCTAAACCAGACGCCATGAAAGCACCAGCACGTGTGGTTCCATATTCTGTTGGACGTGTTGCATCCTCTTTTTCAATCTGGGCTCAACAGAGTCTCATCCAGCTCGGAGGCTCCTCAAGAGCTGCTTCTCTCGTGACTTTAACAAGCCAGGAGTCTCCACTCAAACCCAACGAGGTGATGAGCAGCATCAGGAGCGAAGAGCTCATTCAATCTGAAGGAATCCTGAGACTCGACTCACCCAGTAAATGTCTAATGCTGGAGTTTCTGTCCTCAGAACATACATTTCTTAACCAGGATGCAACACACAACTTTATTTGAAATAACACAAATTGCCTCTCATAACTGTACCTCACCTGTCTCTCTATCTCACCTGCCTCTCCACCTCATTGTACCTCACCTGTCTCTCTACCTCACTGTACCTCACCTGCCTCTCTACTTCACTGTACCTCACCTGCCTCTCTACTTCACTGTACCTCACCTGTCTCTCTACTTCACTGTACCTCAACTGTCTCACTACTTCACTGTACCTCACCCGCCTCTTTACCTCATTATATCTCACTTGCCTCACTATCTCTGTACATCTCATCTCATTTTTATTTTGTCTCATTTTAGTCTACATATCTACCAGCCAAATAGAATAAAACTGCACTTTACAGCACAATGTATTGATTTGGCATCATACATATTGCAATGACATTTGTAGCACAGTAGCCTTTTTTTCAGACACCCCATATACAGTATCCACAGTTCCACATTCAACTCCATGCGCTACTAATTAATGAATAGTCCATGGCTTGGACATACAATTCCTTTGGAGGGTCCTTTGACCTTGAAAATGGTTCTTCATATGTCATTTTTCTTACAAGAACCATCCATTAAAGGATTGTACGCGTTTCCTCAGTGGCATTGAGAACACTTCTCGGCACTTTCATTTTTAAGAGAGTGGCTGACCACAAATCATAAAGTGCAGCCTCTCTAAAAGGGTTCAAACTGTGGCCGGACAGCCTTGGCAAATAACATTCCGGTGATGTATGGGGCAGGTAACATCTTTCTGAAGACATGTAATGCAAGAAGATCTCATACATTCATTCTCTGCTATGTCCATTTGAGAAGGACAAAAGAACAAAGTGGTTTTCACTGTAGTTCGATTCATTTCTACTCCAAAGTCTCAAAGCTGGTAAAAAATCCCTCGCATTTCAGTGTAGAAAGACAGACATACTGCCCCACCCAGGTCAGGTGTATGATGTGTGTAAAATGCGCTGGCAGATGGTGCAAAGGTCTGTTCCCGCTCTGACCTGATAGATTTTCAGAATCCATAAGCACATTATAGACTGGTGTAACTCTCCGAAGGGTTGAGGGTTGAGGGCATGGGTTGAAACGACCTTATTAACAAGAAGAGAAGGGGGCGTGTGTGTGTGTGTGTGGGGTGGGGGGGCGGTGGGATGGGGCTCCACGTGATGGCCGAAACACCCAAAAGGCTGGAGCTTGCCAGGCCTAGTATTGACTGTTCTCTTGTAGATGCTGTCGATAGTGAAACCATCTGTCCCTTCCCTTTCGCCAACCTCGCCAATCAACAGGCATGCAATAGCCCACAGGCTTGCATCACTGAACTTAATTAGCGCCACACAATCAATAACCTGCATTGTCCTGAAATGAATGCCATGTTTAATTCAGTTTCGTTTTGTTTTACGTTTAAAAAAAACTTCTGTGCTTGTCAGAAATGACCTACAATCCCAAAGATAATTAACTTATTTACATCGTTGTTCTTGATTGTTAACAGCAAATCACATTTTTTAATTAGTACACATACTGCACTTACAGTCTTTATATTGTGCTTAGAATCACCTTGTTGGTGCAAAAGTATTATTTTCCCCCTGTCAAACAGTTTCATCTTTGGCACACTGAGTAGATTTAATGAAAGAAATGGGAACAATTGTTTTACTGTGACTGCGAAGTGTCTAAAGACACAAGGAGCCTAGATAAAGGAGTTCCAGCCACTCAGCATTCAGCACCACTAGTATACTGATCACCGCCCCATCATCTGGAACCATCTGCTCCTGGTTCTGCACTGGTTCAGGACTTCAGTTAGATGCTCTTCATACGTAGGTCACAGTGTGTCTTAACTAACAGAAACATTCCTCTGAAACTGGTCCCGTTCAGGGACTGGACTGGAAATGAGAGTCTCTGCACGTCTCCACACGCTTCCTCAACTCTACATTAAAACACAAGATAGTACAACACATGTGTATATAATACATATTGGCTCGTTAGGGATTCTACTCTACTGTTTCCTGACATTTACTCTTTGCAAATTCCAGTAACACACAGAAGACTTCTGCAGATTACCTTCAGGAACAGTAAAGTAAAGGATATTTTTATATATTTATTTCAGTCGGTTGCTCACAATGAAAGCCTGTACTTTCAAATAGTGTAACAGTTAAACATAGAACAAACACTACAATAAAAGATAATCTGCTGATCCAAATATCATATTTCATAAATCAATTTTAAAGTAGAGTTATAGGATGGTGGATGCAGAACAGGGTCAGATGCTGTAACAGTCTGTCATCAATCATGGCCATGATGCTGCATTCCATACTGCACGAGTTCTGAGTCCGATTCATCACAGTGTTAGTAAATAAAGCATGATATGTTCATGTCACATGTCTCATTATCACCTGGGTCCACTCTCCCGATGCTCTGTTCTGTTGTACTGAGGCTCGGTGACGATCTGGCTGCTCTCCCTCAGCTGCTGTCCTGCTGAGTTTGTGGAACACCTCCCACTTTTGCAAACAGATTATGTAACAAAACGGCATCTACAATTTACACTCTCCCTCTATTTTAGGGTTTGGGGATTGTACTAATGGACACAGAGCACAGACGGAGAGCAGGGATGCGTCGAGCCTCTTCTTCTTGTCTTCTGTCTTTTCACAGGGCTAATGCTAATGCCTTGTGAAGAGGCGCTCTGCAAATCTGACTCCTCTCTCGCACATCCCTGCTTGACCTCACACCGTTCCACTTGAATTCCTTTTGTTGTGGAATAAAATTCCTGGAATCTCACACACTTTTAGTCACGCGCGAATGCACTGACCTTTAGGCTGCCTTCAGAAAAACATGAAAAAGGTACATTCTCCTCAACAGGTTTGGTCTGATAGAATAATATTAGTTTTTTTTTTTGGTGCTGTAATTAGATTCGTCAGGGCTGGGATTAATCTCAAATCCAGGTTCTACCTGCTAGTGAATGCACACAGTGGCTGCAGGCCTGGGGAAGGGCCAGCAAACACTAGCAGGCACCAACAAACACACCTTATTTATCTGTGAGTGAAAATCTCAGATAAAACCCCAGCCTACCCTTGCAGAACAGACTCAGGGTGTACTCACACTAGGCAGTTTGAACCGTGCCCGAGTATGTTTGGCCACCAAAGAGCGGTTGGTTTGACTAGTGTGAGTGCTCTGTGCCCGGGCGCACTTCATTTAGCTGGCCCTGGCCTGCTTGGAAGAAGTGTGCCAGGGCACAGTTCGGTTGGCTTGTAGTGTGTAGTGTGAGCACTAACCGTGCTCAAGCACGGAACAGGATGCGACGTTCGCAAAAAGAATTTTGTGCCACAAAAGCGTTTAGCACCAGGCTGTGAGAGAGCTGTGGACCCCCGTGGAACAAACTACTCAAAATTACCATCAACAAGGTAGCCAGAGCGACGGACTGCACTGCGTTCAGCGAGAGCGCCGCTCCTTGTGTTTACCCTGAAACCACCGCACTATAATGATGTAAGCGCGCTCCGGCACGAATGCTGAAACCCTATGTAAGTGCAGGCCAGAGACGGAGTGGGGAGGGGGGACAATCGTACCCGGGCTCGGTTAAGGCAAGCGTGCCTAGTGTGAGTACACCCTCACTCTCCGAACAACAATCAATATCAAACACAGGGTCCTTAAAATGTGCTTCACCCTCGCTTCATTTTCCCCTAATTTTTCCCTGAATTTAGATTTAAGGCATGAGTGTGAAACCCCTTAATCTTAAATTTAAGGTGGCAATTCAGGAAGTTCTTATATTTTAAGGGGCACATTTGGGAAAGTAAGTCAATTCAGTAGTTTTACACCCTAATCTGTGCATTTTGTTCCTTTATTTTCCTTCATGTCCCTTAAGGACAAAATTACGCTAATTTTAAAGGTAAAATTTAAGTGTTTGGTTTCATAATGACTCTGGGCTCTACTTTGAAGATTAAATGTAAAGTGTAAAGCACAAGCTAACGTTTATGGGTGCGTCCAAAGCCGTTTTTTTTTTTTTCATGTCAGCTTTAAGAGGCGAGGGAGGTGCAGTGTAATTGCTGTTATATTACCAGATAAACAAGATCGGTTTGAGGCCCAAGAGTCGCTAGTGCCTTGTCCATCAACATCTCTGTATTTATTTAGAACTTTTCCCTCCATTTTTTGCAAAATATCCTGATGACCCTCAGCCTGGTATGTTTAAACACCTGCGTGCAAAGAACATCGAGAAGCAAAAAGCTGAAATGAAAACAGACACTGCGTCCGAAATCGCTCACTTCCCTACTATATAATATGTGAAAACAGTTTGCGAGGCGAGTAGTATGTCCGAATTCATAGCATTGGAAAAACAGTAGGCAAGAAGTCCCTGGGTGACTACTGCTTCAGGCCAAATTCTGTAGTCGGCGTTCGATGGACGCTTCACTATCCCATAAGGCAGCAGGAGAGGTGAAAAAAATTCGAAAAATGCGGTAAAACAGAGACGTGCCTCTTTTCAAGTGTAAGGACATTTCAGGAATATGTTCTTCATTGTGGTTAAATTACACTCGTGAGGAAAGGCCCTCTGTAAAGGTAAATAATGCCATTGTTGTGACAACACACAACATGTTACAACATCAAAACCCCGGATGTAGTATGTCTGAATTCCATTCATAGTACCCTCATTCATACTAGTGATGTGCGATACCACTGATTTTCTTTCCGATTCGATACCAAGTAAAAACTGGTACCAAGAAAAAACTCGACATTACTGATCATATTTTGTACAAAAATTTAGTGTTTGAAAAAACAGAATAAAACAAAAGAAAAAGTAGTATATTTCAGATTATAGCTTCATAATGAATACAAGACATCAGACTACTTGTTCTTGTCATTTAATTAGGAATAATTACCATACAAGAAATAAAATGAACCTGAAAAACATTAAACATTCACACTTTTCCTCATTCATGACTTATGACTCAGTTTACGCTCAGCTATTGCGAGAGAGCACATCAATGCACCACAATGCATTTATACACCCGTATTAGGGATATGACTATGGCAGGCAGAAGAGGAAGTAGTTTCTTTTCATTTAGATGGTCCCAGTAATTTAGTTTCTTGCCACTGTGTTCCTGTTAATGATAAACTACACATTTACCCCAAAATACTAAAATGTCGATATTGTAATGTGAGAATTGATTCAAAAACATAAATAACTCATATTGTAGGAATCGATATTTCAGTATCGATCTGCACATCACTAATTCATACTCTATAGAACGTACTGTTTTAATGGTAGAGCATTATGTTCAAATTCAAATGTATTACCTACTCAAGGAGTACCGATTTCAGATGCAGCGAGAGACTAAATCTACAAACCAAACAAATGAGAAACACCTGAGCTGGGAGGAGACAGGAGCAAGACTCAGGTGGGAGCTCTAATGAGGAGGCGGGGCTAGTGTGGAGACTAACATCAAAACAAAGACACATGGCAGACGTAACCAATAACAATACAGAAAAATGGGGAAAAGACAGTAGAAGAAACAAAGCAAAGTGTACAAGAAACCAAGAAATAGGGAAAAAAGACAGAAAGAACGAAACAGGGAATGTTTTGTTTCACAGGTTATTTTCTGTTCTTGTGTGGCTCGCAAAATGTTTTGCAGTAGCTCTGTGTAATGTTAATGTTAATGAACACAAACTGGAAGGTTTGCTGAGGTCTATTGTGTTTTTGAAAGAGGACCTACTGTGCATGTGCTTTTGCATATGTGGTGTATTGATTTTGAGCATTAATCACACTCTGTAGTGGTTATGCCTCTGGTTCTAGCTGAGTTGTGTGAGCAATTGTGGGAAAATGGTAGTAAAGTGGCTCTACTGTGATGTTTATAGTCTCATTGAGGTTAAGACCTACTATGGGAAAAACACGTAACACACACTTCTGTGTTGCATCAAATCATAGACACAACTGCCTGCATACACCTGAAATTACATTAACACTTAATGATGCCTGATATTAAATACAGTGAGGTTCTTATTCCCATTCATTCAGTCTCGGTGCGTTTCTGCCTGGAGCGCCGGTTTCCTCCCACATTCCAAAGCCATGCAGGTCAGGTGGACTGGAGATGCTAAACTGCCCCTAGATGTGAGTGTATGTATGAGTGTGTTTTTCCTATGAGTCTGCAATGCAATGGACCAGTTCTAATCCAGTTCTAAGTTTACACCAGTGTACTGTGAAGCTTTTAAAGAATAAATATTGTTTTTTGTTTGTTTGTTTGTTTTTTGCGTAGGAGCACCATATACACCCTTGAAAGCAGTTATTTTCTATTAATGGCCAAACAAGAGACCCTGACCCTGAAGAGAATGAGGTGCTGGATGCCATTATTGTAGATTTGCCAAGAAGCTTCACGTGTGGCAGTCGAGGCATTTACAGCGAAGACTTCTTGATGAGGAGGTGGTTGAAACGTTCCTACCCAACACTTTGGCTGGAGGCGTAATCAAATATTTTCCAAACCAGCATGGTCTACTTCTGTGAAGCACGACAATGTAAATGCTGCAGTTTGTAAAGGAATCACCCATCTTTGTCTGGGCTTCTGGACATAACTAGCCTGATAGAATTGTAGCTCCACAGTTACAGAATGTTTCTGCATCATTTGTTAGCTCCCTTTACCCAGTTCATCAATAGTCAAGACCCCCACTGAGCAGGTATTATGTGGGATGCTGATTATTCTCAGCACAGCAGTGACACTGATGTAAGAGTGTGTGTTGCACAGACGGGATCTCACACACACACACACACACACACACACACACACACTAGAACTCC
>JBBMFX010000101.1:35743191-35753273 GCA_037832545.1 Rhabdalestes septentrionalis | reverse complement strand
AGATTGTGATCCAGACCTTCTCGTCCAGCATCAGTGTCTGACCTCATAAATGCTACAGAATAAATGGACACAAATTCCCACAGAAACTCCAGAATCTTGAGGAAAGTCTTCCAAGAAGAGTGGAAGCTGCAAAGGGGGACCAACTCCAGATTAAAGTCATAGACACACAAACACATGGTGCATAAGGAGGAGTGGTAATTGAAGACAATAACAGGGAGGAAATGAGGAGAGGAACTATGGAGAGCTGCAGTAGTAAACCGACTAAAATACTCCAACAGTTCAGCAGATGTAGCCCCCCGGCGAGTCACTTCCTATCGCTAATCACTGCTGCTCCAGCCTCCCTCATGCACAGGGAGCACGGGGAGACACCGCCTCAGACACGGATTCATATATGCTATCTAGAACCACAAACTTCAAACAACGCAATTGGAACTCCAAGTAATTTGAATTTTGAATGCATTCGTTTTATAATGGCAATGATTAGCCATTCTTTTTGTTTTTTTATCTAGTCTGTATGTGTCTGTGCACTCATACCATGAGCAATGTCCTCATGGGTCAACAATGTTTTCTGAGTCAAATTCTTACTCCTAAACCATAACAGTCATGGAAATCCTGCACACAAAATCATCAGATCTCCTTCCACAAGTCAATAGAAAGGATCTGAATAGGCTAATTAAAGATTAATTCTCCTTCATCCTCATTTAAATTGTCCTAAGACAAAGGCACGTTAAATGATTTAACCGATGAATGTAATAATTTATATCACTGCGTGCAGATGTCTATGGCACATTAAAGGAACAACCGAAACAACTAGATACATTTCCATGTGAAAATGCAAAGTGTGACTGAATAGTTCCATTAAAACCAGTGCTGGGAGACACAAAGACATTGGGATAAGAAAAATACAGCAATTATCTGATTCAGTGCCTGGTGTCTTCCTGCTATTCCACCAAGGGGGCGGGGCCTATCTGGATCTTTCCAACACATTTATGTTTAAGGATGGCTGAAAGCACCTGTAGCCACTTCGCAGGCTGATTATTTTTAATTAAGCCTCAACAAACAGTGGCACGCTTTGTTTTTTTATTATAACTGACTTTTCTTATAAATCTGTTTATGAGTCTGCTGTGTGTTTTGCTGCGCATTTGAAACTTTCTGTGTTTTGTCCCATTTTGACCCTCTTAGCCATAACACAGATCTCTTTCCAACACATAGTTCAAAGGTGACTTGACCACTCAGCCTCACTCCCCACAAATTACAGAGCCAAATTGACCACAAAAATAACATTTTTTTAAATCTGAATATTTGTTCTCTCCAGGAGACATAATGGACATTGTAATACTGGAATTCTTTACCCAAATTCAATACGGCTCAAGGGAAAAGCAGCGCCAAAAATCAGTTGGAATAAAAAATATATATATAATGAAACTAAATGTGAACACAGGTTTTCAAAATCCGATCAAGGCTTGTGTTCAGGTTAAGTCTGGAGAAGCGCGTGAGTAGTTCCAGACGTTTTCTCCTCTGGGCCGCTCTGGGGGAGCTCTGTATAGACCCAGCACACCGGAGGACTGTAGGGCTCTTATGGAAAAAGCATTAGACCTTGCTGGAAAATGATTAATATTGATTTTTCCCTTCCCTCCTTGCATTTTTCTGCGAAAATGGGTGCATACACACTTAACCTTGCTTTGTCTCTATCAGGTAGTGGTATTTTGTGATGAGGTTCTGTTTCACTCTAAAGCTTCTCTTCAGGTGAAAGACTGTGTAGTGTGTGAGAGCCTCTTCACAAAGCATATAATGTGCAGTCTGTTACACCAACAAACAATAGGTTGTAGGCAATAAACGTTGCATTATGGCAAATCTGAGACCTTGAAAGCGGTGTAGTGTCCACTACATTAACTAAAACTAGGATTGCTTAATGAAGGGGCCCATGTTGGGGTCCAGACTCCCGTTAAGCATTAGAACTGAGAGTCACACACACACTTTAACCATTTAATCCTCACCGGGGTCTGCAGGTACCACAGCCCACCACAGGGCGCTCATACCATTCACTCACACACTCAATTTAGAATCCCCAGTTCACCTGACGTGCTTGTCTATGGGAGGAACTCAGAGAGTCTGGAGGAAACTCACACCACCACGAGAAGAACATGCACACTCCACACACACAGCACTATTCAATATGCCACTGAGGGGTAAAAATCTCAATATAGCGTCTGACATCTCCAGCACTGACACAACTGCAGGAATTTTCATATAAGGAGATATTTCGCCATAGAATGAGGGTTTACCATTTGTTAAAACTCACTCCAACTAGATTTCCTTCCAGTTTACATTTATTTTCAAAATATTTATTAGACCCTTTTATTCAAAGCGACTTCCATTCCCCACCCACAGAGGGCAGTCCCCCTGGAGCAAATTGGGGATAAAGGTCGTGTTCTGAAACCTAGTGGTGGCTTGCTGAGGGTAGGATTCGAACCCAGTAGGTCACCAACGTCAACAGTTTCTAGAGCCTGAGACTATGTTGCACTGAAAATAAGAACGAGCTTTGAACGGCGGTGGCACCGTAATGGGCTCGTAGTGAAAAGAAACCACAGGAGGCTTAGTGGCTTGATTAAACAATTAATGAAACCATGTAATAATTAAACAATGCTTCGTCTGGAGCCCTGGTTCTTACATGTCACAGTCTGGCCTGGGGACATGGAGTGTGTATACAGATTCCTCTCCTACGCCGGCAGGTGTGGACTCTTATTAACACCCACCTCTCACAAATGCCGCCTTGGTGAGACAGCAACTTGCGTTCCTGTGGCAACCATGTGCCACAGAGGAAGGTGCGGCTTTGAAGCCTGGAGCTCGAGTGCCGGAGGTCATGCAGGAGCGGCCAGACGGCCAGAAATGTGTTAAAGCCATGGGCGTCATCGCCATTCAATCAGATGGGTACGTGTCCCCCTCACATTTTATAATTATTAGTTTGGACCCCACCCCCGACATTTAACATAAATAATGAGTTCCCCCAGTGCTGCTGAATCTTGAATCTTTGGTGAAAGAATTCACTCCACTAAACCGATAGAAGAACACACACCACTGGAAATCCCAGCAGCCTGTCTCTGCACTGACCATTCTCTTCACCTGCATGTGGGGAGCTGGAGGAAAAATCGGAGCGCATTTCCAGTGGTGTGTGTTCTTCTATCCATTAAGTGGAATGGATTAATTCACCAAAGATTCAAGATACAACAGGGCGTTTCCAAACACCACCACCCCTTAAAAGGATGAGATTTGCATGCACGCAGCAAACCCGCCCCCACGCCCAAACTCCGACCCATGCGTCCCTCTCACATTAAAAATGCTTCTGACGCCCCTAATTAAAGCATCCCGAGTGCAATCGATCACTGTAAGGCAAGGCAGGCCAGGTAATGGAGGAGCAGGCCTTCATATCTGAGGCCATCATCACTATCTAAAGCGACATCCAGTGCTGAAATGCAGCTACAGCTTCGGAAGGCCCCAAAATCTGTGAAATTCTAAAGTTCAAAAATTCTTAAAGGTAATAGATATGTGAAGATACTGAAACACACAGGAAGGAAGCTCGGGAGAGAGAGGGGTGAGAGAGGTAGCAGGACAGCAAGCAGAGGACAATAGTAGGAAGGAGAGCGAATGAACCAAAGAAAGAAATAAAGAGAGTGGGTGGCAGTGCTGAAAGGTGGGCGATCCCTCTTTACCACTCGACCCCTGCCGACGAGAGAATCTTCTTCACACACAAACACACACACACACTAACATACACTATCTCCCTCCCTTGGCCTGCCTCATTAGACGCCTCGGTATTAAATGCCTGGCAAGTGAGGAAAGCGACAGCCCTACAGATAAGAAACTGATAAAATCGAGAGGGTCCTTGAGGATGTGGACTGAAGACTCGAGCCCTCCAGAAAGAGCCTGATGGAAGGCCTGTGAATTATTTAAGTCCATCCTGCCTCACATGACACAGACAGGAGGCCAAGTCTTGCTGCTGTCTGAGACACATCCACAAAGACATGGCACCCGGCTCCAATTACCCCCCCGGCTGGACTCGGGAGAGACGGCCAACATGTGCTCCTCATAACCCATTCAGCACCGACCCGGAGTGAAGGACCCTGTCGCATGAACCCAGAAACAGACACACAATCTGAGTACAGCAAGCATGGAATTCCCTGTGGCATTGCAACACTCACCCTCCTGTGCAGTCAGACTGTACAGCTGAATAAAACCAGAGAGTTAATAAAGCAGCCAATAAAAAACAACCAGAAACGTCTTGTTTCTGAGAAACAGACCCTTTGATCTCTCCGAGCACGATGCTAATTTATTGTCCCGAACTTTGCTGCACAAGCTCTGAATCCCATCACTCTTTCACATAAAAAGTTTAAAGAGAAAAACCCTTGTGTATGGACCATCATATTACAGTGACTATTATTAATGGAGCCTGATAAGTGTGTGAATTGTTCAGTAAAACATTGTCATAACTGGGGTCATTTTCTTAACAGATGTCTGAGAAAAAAACATTTTGTGCATTGTGAAAATGTCTTATGATGTCATGATGTTACATTTTAGCCACATTACCTTTCTCCATATGGGACTCCGTGAATAAGGTGGGTCTCTAAATATACAATCATACACTGTTTTATAGAGAACAAAGGTCTTCCTCGTGCTGAACCACAGATTATCTACTCCAGATATCAGCTTTAGTGGAGGTGATGGATAACAAGCATATCACCCATCATTACATTACAACTGAGTTGAACTGAATTCTTACCAACACACTGTCGGGCGAAACGATTTTTCAAGTAACTCTAATAATACGATTGCAAAAAATGATTGAGGCCAAATTCAGGCTTCTTTTAATTTATGTCACCAAAGTCCTATGTAAATTGTCACTGGTAACGTATCACTCCTGCTTTGTAGACACTGCGCAGCTCCAGTATCACAGTTTCACATGGACTGTTATAACTTACGTGCATTTTGAAGATTTAAAACGGCACCTTTACATTGCTTTCTGTAGAAATGGCAGAAAATTAAGATGCCGGTGAGCGTAAAAGACATTTCTCAAGTCTGGGACCATTTTACACTGCGTAAGGCAACTGAGTGCAGTGTAGCCGCCGGTGCTGCTCAGTGTTGTAGCGTGTTTGTACTGTTTTAGTAGCTAATTATAACTTAGTACAGAGTTAACTTAATGTTTTGGACAATTGTTAAACTGAAAAAATCAACAACACTCGATTCCAGAAATATTTGATAGCTGCAGCTCTACTTTACGCATGGTATTTACACACAGTATAAAATACCTGGCAGGTACCTGGGATTTGTCTTCGTTACTTTAGATAAAAATTTGTTGTAGGCATCATGCAGGTTCTGGTGTACTGGCTGAAATTCCATATGAACTTTACTGTAACTGAAGTAAAGTGTCCCCTTATAGTGAACATGCATGAACACACCACAACACACAGTGTGAACTTCATTCTCTTCATTTAACCCATTCACCAAGTAAAACAGGTGGCTGCCACCAATGAGAGGCGTCTGTCGGGACAGTACCTCCCTCAAGGGTACCCCAGTGATGACACTAGTGGTTGAGATTCGAACCCATAACCCTCTGATTGCTGGGGAAACTCCCTGATCATATAGGTGAGAATAGCTCAGCATGCAAACAGGGTAAAACAAAGTTCATGTTTAGATGTATGGCCGATTCAGGGTGTTCCAGTCTCACTTCAAGGGAAAAAAGCTTCAATCATGCATTAGCCAAAGCCTAGAGACTTCAGACATGACAATCACAGATATGACAAACATTTTTGTTTAATGGATGAACATTATAGTAATGAATGGCATTTTTTCAGATCAAATCCATGAAATATGATGGAATCACTCAAATATGGAGGAAAGATATCAAATCTGCATTTCTGAAACACATACCAGCACAAATCTAAAAATGCAAATGAGTCTGCAATTAAGAGAGAGAGGACTTAATGAGGCGTTGGATTTAGATCAGTGAAAGGAAACGTGGCCCCAACAGGAGAGCTGTCAATTCAAACAATGGAGAGGAATTATAAAACCCCTTCAGGGAAGAAATCCGCCACAGAGTTTGACCAAAGATGACGGCTGTTCTCAGAGAGCTGATCGTAAAACACAAAAAAAACTTAAATTAAATGGGAAGGTTATGAAAAGAGCACATACAGATTATGGCCAGACAGAAAAGAGAGAAAAATGACAGACCAGATAAGAGAGAAAACTCAAAGCAAAAATAGAGAATGCACAACAAAACAAATGTTCAAAAAAATGGGGTGTTTATGACAGTACAGTCAATGACAAAGCTGATCTGTCTATTATACAATATTCGAGAAAGTTGGAACCGGTTTGGTGAAGAATATTTTCACTTGATAATTCCATGCCTTGAAGAATTCAGGACGAAAAGTACCTACTGTGTTTGTTTTGTTGATAATTCCATAATGTCTACAGCCATATTGAGGGATTCCATCATTTTATCCTCTTGTTTATCCACTTCTGTTTCATGAAGCTAGAATGTTCCGATATTCAAGAAGAAGTATTGAATGTCATTTACAACTTATTTCCTACGGAGTGTAATGTGTATGATTCTAATGCGCTGGTATAATGTGCTGAGTTCACTGAACCTAGAAATGCCACTGCAGCCTTAGAGCATAACAGCAATACTGAAAGCAAAACTGACAGCGATATTTCAGATTTATATCTGTTGTTAAATATGGTCAATATGAAAATCAAAAAGGAATGCTAGAATAATAAGCCTCTGTTAATGACCTCAATTTTCTTTTCAATTTTTTATACATGTATGCCATAACATACACCAAAACTGCAATCTTATATTACCACACAGTAAAATCAATTCTTTGCCACTCTTTGATTTCAAAGGCTACATAAATAATATGTTTTCTTCTAGAAATATGCAACAGTGTGCATAGTTTGCATTTGAATAGAACAGACCTAAACAGATCAAACCGAGTACCAGTACTGAGAAAGCTTGGGTTCATTTACCTTATTAACAAAGACCGAAATATAATCTGATACCACAGTTCTGTTATATTTTGTAAAGTATTATGGTCTACAAGCACTAAGTGTACCTGGGCATTCATGTGTGGGAGTGTCTGTATGTGCTGCCTCACTGATGACTCTCAGTGTTGAGCAATGTGGGTTTAGTCTGTAGACGTCTAGCCACAAGCACCACTGGCCAAATGTATGGGCGTACTGGTCCACCACCACCTACACTGTTTATCCTGGCAATGGAAAACTGGGCTCCCATCCTCGCCGCTGAGTTCACAGACTAACTCTGATAAACACTGTTCTTCTTTCCAGTCCATCAAGCCATGCCTGTGCAAGATTAAGCTTAAACATGCTCAATGCTTTAGCCTGAACTGTCTCTTGAGTGAGTTCTGAAGTTATCCAGCTAATTAAGTCGTCTAGCGATGAGAAATTTGGCTCTTTCACGGACACCTCATAACGAATCAACACTAAAAAGCCAGAGGAGGGACGGAGTGTATAAGAAAGAACAACAGGCAGCGATGGAGATGCTCCGACAAGGGCCGTGTTAGTGGTCGTAAACAACGAGGGGGGTGGGGGGTGGGGGGGTGGAGGGTGCAGAGATGAAATTGATTTCCTCTCTCACTTGAAACATTTGCAGAGCAAGCTGCCAACGCAGAGAGGGGGAAGCCTTAGCGATATGGGAACATGATCGATACACTCTGACCTTTCACAGGGTGCCTAATGTGAGAACACCAGCGCTCTCCTCACTGTAGCCCCTCGGCCGGGGCCGAATATTATGTAACACCACAGTGGCTCACCATTCCAAGCCTGTTTATAATACAAATGCTGTACAATCCCTAAAACTTTTTTCTCCTATTGTCTATCAATTTGCTGTAATTCAGCACAACTTACACCAAAACTGACACTGTAATAGCCCTTTATTTATTATATACAGCACTTCCTCTGTCTTATTATTATTTCTTGCTGCCATTTAAATCTGTTATACATGTCTGCAGGGCTCCCATCTTTTACCAAAACCTTTGCATGCGCTTACATCCCGAGCGTTGAACATGGGTGGGGGTGGGGGGTGTTGTTGGGGGTGCACTGCCTTACATCCCGAGCGTTAACCTGGGGGTTGGGGTGTGGTTTCTTCTTTTGCCGAGGACTGCTGCGATATTAGGTGGCCCACCTACCGTTGAGGAGTGTGCACAATGGGAAAAATTGCAAAAAAATAAAGATTTTCAGAGTAAGAAATCGGAAGTGTGGCGTTAGAGCGTGTCAAAACTGTCAGATGCGTGTGTCTCACGCTCATTGCGTGAGTATTGGCAGCCCCGTGTCTGCATACTTAACGCCTCCACTGCTAGAATATGGCATCTACCACAATACAGTATTCATTCAAACCTCAATGGCTCTATATGTTGTTTTGTTTCTCTTGTGTTTTTCTTGCTCTCTCTATCTCTGCACTATGTGGCCGTGTGATGTTTTGATTCCTGTGTTGCTCCATGGACCTGGAGGAATGTTTATTTTTATTGAGTACATGTCTGAAATGATGATTAACCTACTTGACTTGACCTGACATGCTGAGGCCAGTTATCTTTGATCTTAAACAACAGATCCCAAGCTGATTATATGAAAGGCCCAAACAGAGCATCATATGAGGAGGCTGGAGGCTCGTAGAATCTGTCCTCTCTGTGCTCGGTAGGTCCTAACTCATCCTTGCCATGAGGGCACACTCCAAGTGACAGTGACTGGCAAGCTGCCCTTATTGGCAATCGGATCAAAGCTACAGGGACGCCTTGGTGAGATGCAGTCCACGTACAGGCTGAACCGTGAGCTCTTCACAAATGACGTTCAGACGTTTAGGTCTAATTTGAAACCAAATGAAGTGCAAATTCTCACTGATCTGCTTTAAGCTAGGGTCCCTCACCCGAATCTTATGGCCCATCTGCACCATGTTCTAGCCGCACCTGATTCACATCGCCAGCGTATTACCAGGCTCTTCATATGCTAATGCTTTTTACAGACTGTGTGACTTCAGCCGTCTTACAACAGACATTACACATCATACTGTGCAACAAGGATAAACTTGGGTGTGCTGTGTAGATTTATGGTGGTGTGTGTGAAGGTGTGTAGAAGTACAGTGGTGTGTGTGAGGGTGTGTAGATTTATGATGGTGTGTGTGAAGGTCTGTAGACATACAGTGGTGTGTGAGAGGGTGTTTAGATGTACAGCAGGGTGTGTAGACATTTGTTGGTGTGTGTTTGGAATTGGGTGATTAATATTTCATGCTGTGTTATGATTGGCTGGTGAGAAGTTGTAGGTCATATCAGCACACACATTGTGTGATGGCCCTCCCAAATGTGGTCACCGTGACAACTGGCATATTTAAACCTCTTAAGAATGATGTAGGAGCACCGTTTAGGATCCAGCACCGCAGAAACCAACTCCACTCTCTCACAATTCTCATCTGACAGCGTAAACTGGCCAGAAAACTGAAGCATAAAGAACTGAAACACCAAACTGATCCCGAAAAGCTGATTTACCCTCACAAAAAAACTTGCTGGCTTATTATTCACAGAAATAACTCCACTGAAAGCTCTCAGCTCTTCAGCCCATTGTTGAAATTTTTCATTGATTCAGAAGCTTTCCCAAGTCTGAACCTGTGGTCCACTGGCACATTTCCATCCTGACTGGGTTCAACATGCCTGGTGCTTTCCCAGGAGAGCCTCATCATTTGCTTGGCAATTGATGATATGACTCATAGACAGAAAACAACAGTGCAGGTGGACCACAGGACCGGAGACGGGAAACACCTTCACACCACCACACCACCAAACATCCACTCGCTCGATGTTAATCTCAGACCGTGAATGAATGAAGACCTTATTTACATGCAGACTGGACTAAATCGATGTGACAGTGATGAGTGAACCGGCATCTCAGGTGATGAAGCCACGATTGAGGAGAACCTTAACCCCCACCACCACCATGTTACCACATCTCTCTCTCTCTCTCTCTCTCTCTCTCTCTCTCTCTCTCTCTCTCTCCCACACACACACACACAAACACACACACAC